>MCJB01052475.1:0-78289 GCA_002018475.1 Nicotiana obtusifolia | reverse complement strand
CCCCCCCCCCCCAAGTATGTGTTCCTGTTGTGGTGGAGTTCCACACAAATTTCACATTTCATGGAACATTGTCAAGAGTAAGGTAGGGGTCTTTGACATCGAGTTTGATGTTGAGGAGCTGGGCTGCTTCTGAATATCCCTTCTTTGGGATTTGACAATTACATGAAGAAGAAGTGGCCAGCCATAGACAATGATGTTGATACTAGCATTGTGGTCACCAGGAAGTTCTCCCAAAAGTTTGAACTAGATGCTCCCAGAAAGTGTATAAGATTGATATGACTCCCTTTCACAAGCGACTGTTTCAGTTTGTCAACTCCTGCATTCTTCAGAGGTCTAAGAGAAGGCATGAAGCTACTCTGCTAGACATGGCAGTGATGAAACTGCTTGACACTGGTCGACCTATCAATCTTCCTAGCCTGATGATTTAGCACATCGCAAGAGCTACAGATACTTCCAAACCAAAGCATGCTATGCCATATGGTTTCATATGACTGAGTTATTTGACACACTCAACATTGCCTTACTTAAGCATAAGTTTGGAAACCACAATGATGTTCTGGATGTTGTTACCCTCAAGCAGTGTGGCTATGAGGTGATCAAGGCTAGAGGACCCACAGGATCTGCCATTTTTCCTAGGAGCAGTAGGGTTGCAGAACTCTGCAAGAGGTTGAAGTTGGCTGTTGAAGAGAGTGCCAAGCTTCGTGAAGATAATAATGAGCTGAGAAAGGAAACAAAGCAACTCAGGTAAGAGCTCACAAAATAGACAGGGAGGCCCATGCACAATAGATTGCTACCCTTGTGAAAGCTTTGACCCCCCCTGCTTCTCACCCTTGAACCTGTTCCTTCACAGTGTCCTCAGTTCTTTTGCTATTCTAGTGATGCCTTATCTTTTGTTCCTTTTGTCTTACTCTGAGTAGTTTGCAGTATGCTTAGTTTATTTTCAACGCCCTGGGCTTCTTTTGGCACTACTTACTGTATCCTATTCTCTGCTTTACTGCTTTGTACTCTATTGGATCATCAGCGTAGTTTATTTTCCCGTTTTTATTCTTGTGTTGTCACATGTTTGGCTTTGAATCTTACATTATCTATACTTAGTGTCTAACATCTTTTTGTGTGTTTTTTCAATAATGCCAAAAGGGGGAAGATAAGGTTGGAAGTTGTTGTGAACATACATGTCTGTCAATAGTGCTTGTTGTGATTATCTGGTTCTTTGAGGTGATTATCTGGTTCTGCTGTGGTTTTGCTGTGCACAAAGTTTGGCATCATCAAAAAGGGGGAATTTGTTGAATATTGATGTTTTGATGATTAACAAAGTATGACTAAATATTCAAAAAACCAGGTCCTCAACATAGTTGCTTAACTGTTCTTAAGAAACTGCTCCTTGGGAGAAAGAATCAGCTCCTCCTGAGTGATACTTGTATGTCTATATAGGACAGTAACTTTATCTCAAAGTTACCTAGGTCCGAGTTTGGTGGATGATGGCTGCTATAAGTGATAAGGGTCGTTGCTCAAACAGATAAGGATAATTCAGTCAAAGACTAAAGTCCCAAAGCGTGTGGAATTCTTGGAATAGTAGTAGTCCTATCAAAGAGGAAGCTGACTTTGAATGGGACTCCTAGAAGATCTCAACTCGTGTTTAAACAAGACAGAATTTGGACTTTTAAACCATCCTTTACAAATCAACTAAAGAGTGATAAGTCGTTTACTTGTGTTGAGTACTTGCCTTTTATTCTTCATGAGTCAGTCTAGTGAATGTGTTTTAGGAAATTGAGTTGTAATCAAGTTTCATAAACAATTAGTGAGTTGGAGTGAATATTTTGCTTTACAAGTTAGAATAACTTGTGAATCAAATAGGAGTAGCAGGAGTATTGGAGAGTATTTAACTACAGTCTTGTAATTGATACATTTTGGCTCATTGTTCTAGTGTAGTTGGAGTTGAAAATCCTACGTGGTAGGTCGTGGTTTTTGCACCTTTTGAGCCAGGTGATTTTCCACATAAAAATCGCTGTGTCCAGTTTATTGCTTGTTTACTTTACACTTAAGGAACACAGTAAAGAAGCAAGTTCTTTAGTAATCCATACGGGCACTCAAACTAACTACTACTAGAAAACTACCAAAATCGTCTATACAAAAACCGACCGAAATCGGTCGGAAATATAGGAAAATCGACTGATTTCCGACCGATTTCAATTCATCGTAACAACAGTGGTCGCTAAGGTGTGGCGACCGAAGACGATCGTAATTTTCCGACCGAAGTCGGTCTGTTAATTCAACCTTTGGTTGACCGCTTTAACTGACAACTTTTATTGGAAAAGAAGATATACCGACCAAACTCAGTCGGTATTATTTAAATTAATTTTTATTTATTTTTTAAAATAATGACCGATTTCGGTCGGAAACATAAGTATATGATAGTCTTGCATTTCTTTTAAATCTTTACATGCCGATCGAAATCTGTCGGAACAATTAAAAAATGAATTAAAAACGTGTTACTTTCGACCGACTTCGGTCGGTAATTTCAAATTTTTGCATATTTTACATTGAAAATACGGACCGAAGTCGGTCGAAAAATATGAATTTTTGGGTTTTAATATGAAAATTCCGACCGCAATGGGTCGATTTTCTGGGTAAAACCTGGTAGAATATGCCTGCTTTTAAGCTACACTACCTGCCAATTACAACAAATAACCATCCTATAATGGCAGCATTACATTGCTGTCATTCAACCACAATTAACCAACAACAACAACAATTAACCAACAACAACCACAATTAACCAACAACAACCACAACAACAATGCTAATAACAACCACAACAACAACGCCAACCACAACAATAACAATACAAATGTTCAATAACAAAATAATATCAACAATACAATCATCATTCAAAAATATTCCAACTAAATATTCACAAGTTCAATACTTTGTTTAGCAATATGCACCATTCGATGAGTGTTTTGTATTGCATCACCTCCATCTTCACTATTAGAAGCTTCATCGTCGGCATGGTTCGAAGGATCACAACGAGAAGGATTGGCATATGGGAAGGCTTACGAGACCGGGAAATGGGGAAAGCACCACTAGCAAGAAGATTGGCCAGCTGACCTTGAAGGAGATTAAATTGTTGGTCCCTCTTTTCTAGCTGAACTTGAAGGGTATCAAATTGTGTATCTCTCTTTTGTTCTCTAGCCTTTGTCTCTTCAAGCTCTACTGTCATCTTTGCGATCTTCTTCTCCATAGACGAGATAGTCGACCTATCAATTGCCTCGCTTGGGCGGAAGTCCCTATACCTTGCAATCCAGCCCTGTAGCGCCGAAATGATCTCTCTAGAAGGCCATATGCTATCCCCTTTTTAGGACCACCGATAACATCCAACCATATCTTCTGCGCTTCTTCGTCTGAAACGGGTGGTCGCTCGCCTTGCTCATTTGGTGGAAAGCTTTGAGTGTACTCTTCCACATTAATCTTGTAGCGACCCTTTATTTAGAAGATAGAAAATTATTAACTATATAATATTATAAACATTAATTTCAAGTTATAGTTGTTATGAAACTTACATATGTAGTCTCCACCCGGTCCTCAACCCATCTAGTTGGATCTGTCAGTGCCTTCTTCTTCTGGATGTGAGTCTCCATGAAAAACTCATCATCAGTCATCTTCCTCCTATATTTTTTTCCTACAAATATAATAAAACATGTTAATTAAATTAAAGTATATAAATATATTTTGATAAAAATATAATTAAATATTTTTAAGGAATTACCAGTAGTCTCGTCGCAGTCCCCATGCTCCTTGCACCCACACAGTGTAAGGAGCCACCCTTCTCAAATGCTCGAGCCTTCTTTCCCTGTTCACTCTTCTCAAGCTTCTCAGTGGTCCACTGCCTCAGCAGATCCTCCCATATGTGCGGTAGAAACCATGAAGGCTTCTTGCTCTTCTTCCGAGCAGAATAGAAGGAATCAGATAATCTCTTACGGCATTTGAACTTAAAATTTGTAAGAATGGCACTGTTATGCCGGTCCTCCCAAGCACACTTAGTCTGCAAATGAAGTGTGTAACTTTAGATAAAAATATTGTTAATATAATTCTTAAATAGATAAGAATTGTATTGAAACCTTAAATTGACTGAAAATTTGCTCCACGAGCTCCGGTGAAAAGTCATTCCAAGTCGCATAGGGTGCCTCAAACAACCAGCCAAGAGCTTCAGTGATTATCTTTGCAGTGCAATGATTAATTATGAACCTGCAATAGCAATTACACTAAATAAACAAGACTAGCTATTATAATTCAGCAAAAACAAAGAAGTAATAAATAAATCATACCCATTGCCCTCAGGCCTGATGATCATCCTATGATAACGATCATACCACACTTCCTCTGGATCATCTTCCTCTATTGAATCTGAAGCGTGCATAGAAGGGGAGGCATCTGGCTCACTGCTACTATATCGAAGGCAAAGTCTAGAAATTCTAGGAGATGAACTTCGTGGAAAGGGAGACAGGGTCGCTGATGAAGATGGCTGGGACCCACACCCCTGCTGTGATCTAGACCCCTGCTGCGATCCAAACCATCCTGCTGGTTGAAATCTATATGGATATGATCCAGCTGGTGATGAAGCGAATAGAGCAGATGACGGGCGTATCACCACATGGCCCTGTGACTCCTGACTCGATGGACCAATGTAACTATATGCAGCATCATGTGGAGGAAGCGGGGTATAGCCCTGTGGTGGAGAATGGTAAGCATACTGCTGGGAGGGCGAATGGTAGGTAGTCTGATGAGTAGATGGATGTGGTGGAAAAGATGTATGCCTAGAAGATTGTTGTTGGCCATCAACAGCGGCGGGATGCAAGTGTGGAGTGGAAGGAAGTGAGGGTGTAGCACCATCATCATGATCAATATGCCTCATATCCTTCCTAGACCTATCTCGACCCCTGCCTGTCATCTGGATAAATTAAAGAAAATGTTAGAATTGAGAATATAAATCTATATAAGTTCGGAGCGCTTGAAAAAACTAACATGCTAGTCGTCGTCGAAGTATCCTTCCTCGTCCGAAAATTCTTCGTCTTCACTTATTTCATTTTCATTAGGTGATTCTTCATCCACATTTTCTATGATTGTTATTTCCTCCATATCAACTTCTTCTAATATGCGTTGAGGATGCTCCAAGTCATTTTCTGACTGATCATCCACCATTTGGTTAACACTCGAGGTATTGTTTTGGTAAGCAACATCTAGCACATTCTCAACTTCCACCCTACCAACAGGCTTAGTTTTGATTACAACCAACCAATTAGTCTTATCCCTCCACAATGGACATGGAACATAATACACTTGCCTAACTTTTTCTACAATTATAAAAGGATCATAGCGATCATACTCCCTCTTTTTATTAAACTCAATTATGTTGTATTGCGAGTGTACATTTGTACCTCTTCTAGGTGTTGGGTCAAACCACTTGCATCAAAAAAGTATGATATTCTTATTTGGCCAACCTGAATATGATAATTCTAGAATCTCTTTGATCACACCATAATAATCATTTTACCCATCCTGGTTGCCTTCACCACCTTTGACACACACCCCACTATTATTGCTTTTTTTTATACTTGGAGCATTCCTCGGTGTGAAATTTGTAACCATTCACAATATACTTAGACATAGTTATAACTGTAGGTGTAAGTCCCCAAGATAGGTCTTTCAAAAATTGATTAACACCTTTGTTTGGAGTATTGACCTACATGTAGTGTTAAATAAATCATAAGTGTGCAAGTATATTCACAAGTGACCAAGTATGTATATTCACATGTGAGAAAGTATGTAAGATGCACTTACAGACTCTTTAAACCATGCCTCAAATATAGAATATACAATATCATGGCCAAATTGACTCACGAAGTCACTGGGCGACACACTAAAAATTTTGTTAGTTGCATCAACCAAATTAAATAGTAGTCCATGTAAATTAATCTTACGTCAACACTTACTTAAGAAAGGGTTGAACTTCCGGACAATTTAGCAACACATGATTTGAAGCTGATTTGTACTCCATATTACTTAGGCCTTTTTCTGTTCGATCCTTAGAGCCTTGGCCTGGTTGATTGGATATGGACATTGGTGGATATAATGGATCAATCTCAATCATGATATCGTGCCAATTGGGCCTATTTATAGCACATGGCACATGACTATCAAAGTATTGAGAACAAAAATGGTTTCCTTTGCAAGATAGGCTTCACATATGGATCCTTCAATCCTATTCCTCTGTTTAACAAATCGTTTACACTTGCCGATAGTCCTGCACATTGTCATATTAGACAATAACGTTAAAGAAAATTACAAGAATAAATCAAGGTTTGATCATTAACTCTCGAATGGATACATCCACCTGCATTGAACCGGGCCTCCAAGTCGAGCATCGTGTATAAGGTGAATTGGAAGGTGTTCTGTCATATCAAAGAAACCACATGGAAAATTCTTTCCAACTTATTATTGATTACAGGAATGTTCTGATTCATTTGATATAGGTTTTCTTCCCTTAATGTGGTACAACGTAAGTCTTTGAAGAACAAACTTATCTCTGTGATGGGTTTTCAGATATTTTCAAGAAAACCACAAAATGTAATAGGGATTAAGGTTTCCATGAAGATATGACAGTCATGAATTTTCATATGAGTCAGCTTTCCTTCAACCATATCGGCACATTTTCCCAGGTTCGAAGCATAGCACTCGGGCATCTTTAAGTTTCCAACCTACTCACAAATATATCGTCTTTGTTTCAAAGCGATTGTGCAGCTGGCCTTGGGCTTGAACACCTTATCATTGTTCGCAGACTGCAAATGTAATTGAGGTCACCTGCAATATTCTTGTAAGTCCAGTCTAGCCTTCGAGTTATCCTTTGTCTTACCATCACTGTGTTGAACAAATTGTCAAAATAGTTCTTCTCAATATGCATGACATCAAGATTGTGTCGGAGAAGATTATCCTTCCAATATGGCAACTCCCAAAATATGCTCTACTTGTCAAGTTATGAGTAACACCATATCCAGTAAATTTTGAAGGTGCGACCTCGGCAACTTTAGTGAAGTTTCTGAACCCTCTCCCAAATTTCCTCACCGGAAAAAATTGGAGGTGGTAAATCACGTTCAACTGTATTCTTTTTTAATGCGTTCTTCATCCTTTTGAACCCATGATCAACTGGCAAGAACTGACGATGACAATCAAACCATGACTACTTTCGGCCATGTCTTAAAGTAAACGCTCTACCATTTTTCATGCATTGAGGACATGCTAACTTTCCAGCAGTCATCCACCCAGACAACATTCCATACGCAGAAAAATCATTAATAATCCACATTAAGTTAACACACAAGTTGAAATTTTTCTTAGTTGTTATGTCATATGTCTCAACTCCATTATACCACGACTGTTTTAGCTCATCAATTAAAGGTTGCAAATAAACATCAATCAAACACTTTGGATTGCGGGGACCGGAAATAACACAATTTAAAAATATATATGGATAGTCATACTCATTTCAGGCAAAAACTTATACGACGTAATAAAGACTGGCCAACATGAATATGGTGTTGAAGAAATAGAAAATGGCGTGAAACCATCAGCACACAAACCCAACCAAACATTCCTTGGTTCACTAGCATAATCCGGATACGTCCTATCAAAATGCTTTCAAGCTTCATCATCTGAAGGATGACACATAACACTAGGCGGCCTTCTATTTTCATAGTGCCATCTCATATGAGGAGCGATACTCATCGATGTGTACAACTTCTTTAATTTAGGAATAAGAGGTAAATAATGCATCAACTTCACAGCAACCTTCTTCCCACTGGAAACCAGCTTAAAATGAGTTTTTTCACAAAATTTACAACTTTCTAAATCTGCATCACCCTTATAATACAACATGCAACTATCTTCAAAACAATGGATTCTCATAGACGAGAGTCCTAACTTAAAAACTAATCTTTTAGCCTTATAGAAATCTTCATGTATGTTGAAAGTTGGGTCAATTAGTTCACTCATAAGACCAATGAAAGAATCCATTCCCGCTTGAAACATATTGGTATCTGATTTGATACTTAATAATCTAACCACAATAGACAACTGAGAGTGCATACTCCTTTCACTTAGTGGACGACTAGCGGCCTCTAACTGTTCATAAAAATGTTTTGCCTCTTCGTTAGGAGCTTGTTCAACACTTTTATGGGGTTCAAACTGGAAGTGCATCCCAAAAGCATCTGCAACCATTTCATGGTATCTAGGATGTTGAACGTTATTCCCCACCGACCTACTACTTTTACCAACAACCATGTTATGATATACACCATCACTCCCATCAACCTCTCCATGATTAGTCCACACAAAATAATTTTCCATAAACCCTTTTTTATAAAGATGAGTCTTAAAATCCTCCGATCCAAAAAATGCAAACACTTGCACTTCACAAAAGGACACCTAATCATCTCTCCGATTTGAAATGGTTCAAGTGACATTGCATGCCTAATAAATTTATTAACCCCTTCTATGAATTCCTCCCTAAAAAACCGACGATTAGGATAACTCCTATTATACATCCAACTACAATATTCCATCTACACAGAGAATAAATAAATTGCCTGTTATATTAATTTGAAAGTTCACATATATCCCTAAATAAGTTCTTTTAAAATTCTATTCAAAGAAGTAATTTCACATATATCCCTAAATAAGTTTTTTTTAAAATTCAATTAAAAGAAGTAATTTAAAAGTTCATAGGTTCAATGACAAGGCGGCTATATTGGGCAACTTTGGAAGTGCCATATAATAAGATTGATTTATCCTTGTAATTTATTTTAAGTAATAATCATCAACTCACAATTATACAACTAAATTTAATTAAACATTAACTAAACCCTAATTTATAAAATTAAAATATTACTTAAATTGAATAATGTAGATACCTAACCTTGAAATGCTAGGATGGGGGGTTTGATTTTGGGTGGCGGAGGAGGCAGTGGTGGTGGAGGACACAGTGAGGCCCGCGAAACAGTGACGGGGGAGGGGAAGGAGACTTTTAGGTGCTTTGTTTTTAGGTGAGGAGGGAGATAGGAATTGATTTTGGGTGGGATTTGGGAGAATCGCGACAGTGGGGAGGAGAAGAAGAGAGATGGAAGAGAGATAGAGAAAAGGGAAATGGGGAAAAACACGTCTGGTGCAGACCTAATTTAAAAATTTCCAACCGATTAATTTCAATCGGTAAGTTTAAGTGGCCTTTGACCCATTTGACCACGACTATTCCGACAGAAGTCGGTTGGTAATTTAATGTTAAATTAAAAAATAATTATTTAATTTAAATACCGATCGAAGTCGGTCGATAATTTAATTTTAGATTTAAAAAAGATTTTATTTAACTATAGGTACTGTATAATATATAATTAATTGTGTATGTATATATTCATACACACACACACACACTCACACATATATTCTCCAATCGTGTGATTTGACCGAGTATATATTATTGTTGCTACAACTTAAGTTTTAATATAGCACTACTTCTTATAACACTATACATGTTGTTTTTAAATGTGTTATAGCGTGTTGGATACTGATACTTAGACTTGATTGCTCCATCAGTAAAACACAATATATATTTAATTTACTAAGGTCGTCCTGTATGCTCGAAGTCAGTCGGTTTTAGCCAAGATCCAAATTATACGTACTATTTAATATTGGAGCATCTAGTCACTCACTGTACCGAAGCATCTAGTCACTTAAACTCCAAGATTTATTTTCTTATTTACTCACTGATCAAGCATTCGAGTATGAGCAGTTGAGAATAAATCATCAACGCTAGTCATATGTATGTAACTGTAAATTATCATAAATGAAATAAAATCATACACTCTATTAGAATCTGTTACACGTATACGGATATGAAGTATAATTTATATGAAAGCACACGGGTGATAAACATTATATATATAATTGATCGAGTTTAATTGATATAGTCGTATCCAACATGCTATGATATATATATATATACACATATATACGTATATATATATATATATATATAGAGAGAGAGAGAGAGAGAGAGATGCCACATCGCCGAATTGTATCAGCTCTATGTGATAATCTAGTTTTTTGGCGATTCGGCATCCTTTATAGTTAACCAGTGGATCAATTGAGAATAATTAGATTATACAATCGATTTTTATGTGATAATCTAGTTATTCTCGATCACCTGACTAGTAATTTGCTCAGATACTTGACCAGCGGATCAATCGAAAATTCAATTATATCCGATTAACCTAGGATATACTCTTTTATCACTTTAGTTAACCTATAACATGCATAATTCTTGATTTTAACTAATAAGATATTATTGAGTGTTAATGTGTGAGCGATCGAGTCTAAGTATCGGCATAACAACACGCTAGAACACATTTCAAAGCAAAATGAATAGTGCTATAAGATGTAGTACTATATTAAAACTTAAGTTGTAGCAACGACAACATATATTTGGTCAAATCCCACGATTGATTGAGATATATATATATATATATATATATATATATATATATATATATATATATAATATCGCAATTTAGGATGCAAAATATATATAGATTGTAGATAACAATAATCTATAAATGTTTGACTGCGCTTGACCATTAATGCTAACTGATATCGATCGGAAAATTTATCAAATCTTTTTGAAAAATTATTTTATTTATGGAAAAATAAAAGAGAACCTGGGCGGGAAAAATTTAATTCAATCTTCCGACCGAAATCGGTCAGAAATGAGGAGCTTATTTTATTTTAACATTTTTTTAGTACATAATAGCCGAGTTTGACCAGCTTTTGGTCAAATGATGACCATATTTTGACCGATTTCGGTCGGAAATGTGATTTGTGTCAGATGCTATAGTATTTCGATATTATGGTACCATATTTACCGACTGATGATGGCCGGTATGTTTAATTAAAATGGCTCTTTGACTTTTGCGACCAAATTACACTCTTTCCAGCCGATTTCGGTCGGTATGGTTTGGACGGATTTTGATAGACAGTTTTCTAGTAGTGAACATATTTGTATTCGGGATTTATGGGCCCCACTAATTTAAATTCGCGTTGTGTTAAGGCACATTAAAGGAAAGGCATGCTCTCCATCAATTTTTTTCATTCTTACACTCGAACTTGAGGGCTCTTATTAAGAGCACATCTATCCCATCATACCCCAGTAGTTCAAGTAAACACAATCAGTTATGTTTCTGCGTATGAGAAGGCAACATATTAGTTGAGTTTAATTTTTATACACTGATAATATAGAAGAAAATAAGTTATCTCTAGGATTTGTTGTGTGATTCTGAGTCTGCTGACTAAATTCGAGTTCCAATTTTATCTTCATGATTAGATAAATACTTTAGCTGATGACTGAATTTGAAAGGGCAAAGGGAGTTTAAATCTGACTTTTCCTAGTACTTGTTTGAATAAGAAGGTTGATTGGCAGATTTCAGTGCAAAATTTGGGGAACATTTACAACCGAAAGATATTTTACATATGGTTGTTTTTCTTTTTCTTAATTCTTCTTGATCTAAAAAGACCATCCAAAGCATTTACCTCTTCTTGTTTTAACTCTCTGTATCTTAT
The DNA here is from genome assembly GCA_002018475.1 of Nicotiana obtusifolia. Classification (NCBI taxonomy): domain Eukaryota; kingdom Viridiplantae; phylum Streptophyta; class Magnoliopsida; order Solanales; family Solanaceae; genus Nicotiana; species Nicotiana obtusifolia. The sequence goes on along the minus strand of MCJB01052475.1, from coordinate 66,631 downwards.
CGGCCCGACTAATTATTCTTTGATAGGTTACTATGGTGGATTTTAATGCGCTCTCTATCAAAACAATTTTATTTGCACGTTCAAACTCGAGATTTCTGATTATGCATTGATGAATATTTACTCCAGTACTTGTTAGCCCAAAGATACTTACCTCATTTCACAGGATACATTGGTCGAAGTCCTATGGGATTAACAACCTCGCCTTGTACATGGAATAGTTAAAAGCATCATTTTGATATAATATTTGTACCAATATTAATTAATATCTACAACCAAACATGAGATATACTATAGTATATTCTATCTCCAAATTAGTATTTATCTCTAGCTAGTACCTAATTCTGACCATACAATTAGATGGTCATTCTGATCGATATTTAATTGTGTAACAACCCGGCCGGTCGTTTAGAGAGTTGTGGCCCCGTTCACCCATTCACTGCTCATTTTGTACTTTATAGCTGCTATTCACTTGCCGGGGTAGTTGGTTCGGGTCCAGTGAGGTTTTGGAATGAATTGAGAGACTTAGTCTCATGGTTGAAAGCTTAAATTGAAAAGGTTGACTGGATGTTGACCTATGTGTAATGACTCCGAAATAGAGTTATGATGGTTCTGTTAGTTCCGTTGGGTGATTTTGGACTTAGAAGCGTGTCCGGATTGTGATTTGGAGGTTCGTAGTGAAATTAGATTTGATATGGAAAAAATTGAATTTTTGGAAAGTTTGACTGGGAGTGCACTTTTTGATATCGGGGTTAGATTTCGATTAAGGAAGTTGGAGCAGGTCCGTGGTGCCATTTCTAACTTGTGTGCAAAATTTGGGGTCAATCGGACGTGATTTCGTAGGTTTCGGCGTCGTTTGTAGAAGTTTAATTTTCTTAGCTTCAATAGGCTTGAATTGGGGTGCGATTCATGTTTTTGAAGTCGTTTGAGGTGATTTGAGGGCTCGACTATGTTCGTAACGTGATTTAGGACTTATTCGTATGTTAGGTTAAGGTCCGGAGGACCTCGGGTTGATTTCAGGTGGTTAACAGATCAAGTTTGGAACTTAGAGAATTGCTGAAGTTAGAAGCTGCTGGTGTAATCGCATTTGCAGAAAACTCATCGTAGATGCGAGCTCGTACAAGCGAGCTCTCCAGTGCAGATGTGGCCAGGCGTGGTTGGGCCTGTGATCGTAGAAGCGACAAGTGGACCGCAGAAACGGTCCCGCACCTGCAGGCGTTTGATGGCATAAGCGCGAGGGCGGTTGGTGAGGCAGCTTCGCAGAAACGGACAGCTCCTCGCAGAAGCGGAGTGGAATCTGCAGAAGCGTGTGTGGTCGCAGATGCGGCTAAGTAAACTGTAGAAACGGTTCAGCTGGGCAGAGTTAAAAATACAAGGGTTCGCGATTTTTCTCCAAACATTTTGAGCTCGGTCTAAGGCGATTTTGGAGATGATTTTCGAAGGGATTCTTGAGGTAAGTCCCTTGTGCTCATTTTTTATCAACAATCTTGTTTCCCCATTGATTTTTCCCCTAGTTGGTGTGTATTTAAGGTATAAATTGGGGGTTTGAGGCTAGGGATTTTGAGGGTTTGATTTGGGGATTTGGGTGACTATTTGGTGTCGGATTTTGATAAATTTGGTATGGTTAGACTCGTTGTTGAATGGGCTTTCGGATTTTGTGACTTTTCTCAGATTTTGAAACGTGGGCCTGGGGGCTGGCATTGAGCCAATTTCAAATTTTCATTAATAACGTCATATTTCTAGTAGAATTGATTCCTTTAGCCCGTGTTGATAGTTTCGCATTATTTATGGTTACATTCGAGGCTTTCAGAGGCCGTTTTGCAAGGCAAGGGTGTATTAGAGTAGAGATTTGCTCGGATTGAGGTAAGTAACAGTTCTAAATTTGGTTCTGAGGGTATGGAACCTCGGTTTTTGTGTCATGTGATTGGTTCTGAGGTGACGGGCGTGTGGATGTGTACTGTAGGATTGGGGCTTGGCCCATTTCATGGAACCGTATAAATGATTAATCTGTTGATATTTGAAAATTTTTCACGTGATATAGAAACTCAACTGCAAATAATGTTAGAAATCATGCTTAGGCCATGTGCTGGTGCTGAAAGGGCCCTCAAAGGCCGTGTTACATGTTTAATTGTCTGCTCAATTGCCATTTTACTCGATATCCGCTTTACTTGCATATCATATCTCAGTCTCTTTTGTTCCTAGTTGATATATATTACATCATTTCTATTTGGGATAATATTCATAATTTCTGAGAGCCCGAGAGACTAGAGAGGTTGGTGACTGAGTTGGGGCCTGGGTGCCGAACTGTAAGTGATATAGGTATATATGTGGATCAGGTTGCACGCCACCACGAGCCTTATGGCTGTATATGTGTGGATTGGGTTGCTTGCCGTAACGAGCCATAGGACTATATTTTTGGGATCGGGCTGCACGTCACAGCATGTTTCATTGATTTATGCCATCATTGGCTTGAAATAGCGCTTAGGCTGAAGGAGCCCCTCCAGAGTCTGTACACACCCCCAGTGAGCGCAGGTACCTACTGAGTACGACTGCCGAGTGTCGAGTGTCGAGTGCCGAGTGAGTGGGAGGGCTGAGTGACTATTGCCCTGAGAGGATGTATTCGACTTCCTTATTGTTGCACATAGTTTCCATGTATCACTGTCTTGAAAATTTTGAAAGATATTACACTTTGTTTCTCTTAAACTTGTCATGAAGTAACTGATTGAACTTAAATTGTCGAACTTGAAAGCATACCTATTTTCCTATGTTGAGATTACTGAAAATTGAACTAGAATTGTAAAGCTCGTCACTACTTCAGTTCTTTATTTAGTATTGTTACTTAGTGAGTTGGTTATACTCATGCTACACCTTGCACTTTGTGTGCAGATCTAGGTGTTTCCGGACATTGTGGGTGTTGATTCACTGCGCAATTGAGCCTTCGGAGTCTTCAAGGTAGCTGCCTGGCATTTTTGCAGACCTTGTTTCTCCTTCCCTATCCTTCCACTTGTTGTCTTTAGTTTTGGATTTTGATAGACAGTATTTTTCTCAGATTTGTGGTATTTAGATGCTCATGTCAGTGACACCCCGATGTTGGGAGCTTCCTCGTTGTGCTTTGGATGATATATCATGTTTTGGAGAAGTTTTCACTATTTAAACTGCTTAAACATCCATTTCTATTTGAATTGTTGGAGTTGATTTGAAAATGTCGGCTTGCCTAGTACCACGTTAGATGCCATCACGATAGGCTAGTTTTGGGTCGTGACAAGTTGGTATCATAACCTAGGTTACATAGGTCTCACGAGTCATGAGCAGGTTTGGTAGAGTCTTGCAGATCGGTATGGAGACGTATGTACTTATCTTCGAGAGGCTGCCGAACCCTTAGGAATTTTCACATTCTTGTGTTCTTGTTGTGCGGATTTGTTGATCCCGGTAACTAAACTACTGTATTCTACTCTCTCACAGATGGTGAGGACACGTGCTATGGGGCAAGATGGACAGCTACCAATACCACCAGCTAGGTCCACGAGTGGCCGAGGTCGCGATAGGGACCGCGGTAAGAGCAGAGGTGCAGCTCGTACAGTAGCTAGAACAACACCTGCAGATCCACCAGCTGCTCCAGCTCAGGAGCAGGTTCTAGATATGGCTGAGCAGTAGGGCCAGCTTAGGCACCAGTCATGCCCATTGTGATTCCAGGCCTTCAAGAGGCTTTGGCCCAGATATTGACAGTTTGTACAGGCCTTGCTTAGATGGTTTCAGCTCAGGCCGCACCAACCACTTCTCAGTCCGGGAGAGGCACTCATGCCGCCGTTGCCCGTACTCTAGAGTAGGTGATGCAGGGACTCCAGACACCGGGGATACTACAAGCCCAGCCGGTTGCAGCTGCTCAGGCCCCGTGGTTCCCGTTATGGCTGATGATGAGCAGATGAGGCTTGAGAGATTTGGGAGGATTCAGCCTCCATCTTTTAGTGGTGCTAAGTCATAAGATGCCTAGGGTTTCTTGGATAACTGCCAACTGATTCTTCGCACGACTAGCATTCTGGAGACCAATGGGGTCTCATTCACTACTTTTCAATTCACTAGGTTGCCCTCAGATGGTGGGAGGCTTACGAGAGGCGCAGGCCGGTCGGTGCAACACCACTTTCATGGCAGGAGTTCTCCGTTCTCTTATTGGAGAAATTCCGTGCTGCAGTCTTGTAGAGAGGAGCTGCACAGGTAGTTTGAGCAGCTATGCTAGGATGGCTTGTCTGTGAAGTAGTAGAGATGAGGTTTTCTGAGTTGGCCTGTCACGCAGTTTGGTTTGTTCCCAATAATAGGGGGAGGATTAGGAGGTTCATTGATGGCCTCACGTATTAGCGGCGGTTGCTTATGACTCGGGAGAGGGTGTCTGGTGCTACTTTTGACGAGGTGGTCGACATTGCTCGGCAGATAGAGATGGTCCGCAACCAGGAGCAGGGTGAGAGGGAGGCTAAGAGGCCTCGTGGATCGGGTGGTTTCGACGATGTTCATTTTGGGATCAGTTCCACCACGGCAGCGGTCGTCCTTATAGGCATGCTCAAACGGCTCGTCCAGTTCACCGTGGTGCATCATTCGATCATGGTTCATACAGTTCTCATCAAGGCCAATCATCTCTCAGTGTCCTTCCAGCTCGGAGTTCATCATGTGCTCCATCGGCTCATGGTTCATCTATGCGGGGTCGTTCTAGTAGTAATCCCGGTGCTCGGGGCTCCCTTCAGCCCCCACCACCATTGTCAGATCAGAGTTGCTATGAGTGTGGGGAGTTGGTCATATCAGGAGGCAGTGCCCCGCCTCTTGGGAGGTTCAGCTCAGCTGAGGAGTCAGACTACGACTTTAGCACCAGTTACTTCACTACCCGCCCAGCCAGGTTGGGGTGGGGCTCAGGAAGCTAAGGGTCGCCCTAAAGGGGGAGGCCGATCAGGTGAAGGTCAGGCACGATTCTATGCTATTCCTACCAGACCAGATGTTGTTGCTTCAGATGCAGCGATCACAGGTATAGTCTTGGTATGCCACGGGGATGCCTCTGTATTATTTGACCCTGGTTCCACTTATTCATATGTCTCATCGTATTTTTCTCATTATCTGGATATGCCCCTTGAGTCTTTAGTTTTATCTGTTCATGTATTTATGCTAGTGGGCAATACTATTGTTGTGGACCGTGTATATCGGTCGTGTGTAGTGACTATTGAGGGATTGGAGACTAGAGTTGATCTCTTATTTCTTAGTATGGTGGACTTCGACGTGATCTTGGGTATAGATTGGTTGTCTCCATGTCATGCTATTCTAGATTGTCATGCTAAAATCGTGACGTTAGCGATGCCGGGGTTGCCAAGGATTAAGCAGAGAGGTTCTCTAAACTACGTTCCCAACAGAGTGATTTCATATTTGAAGGCCTAGCAGATGATTGGGAAGGGTTGTTTATCTTATTTAGCCTTTGTGAGGGATTTTGGTGCTGATTCTCCTACTATTGATTCTATTCCGGTGGTGCGAGATTTTTCGGATGTGTTTCCTGCAGACCTATCGGGCATGCTACCGGGCACTCAGCCCATTTCTATTCCACCCTATCAGATGGCCCAGCGAAGTTGAAAGAATTAAAGGAGCAGTTGCAAGAGTTGCTCGATAAGGGCTTCATTCGACCCAGTGTGTCGCCTTGGGGTGCTCCTGTCCCGTTTGTGAAGAAGAAGGATGGTTCTATATGAATGTGTATCGACTATTGTCAGTTGAACAAGGTTACAGTGAAGAACAAGTATCCATTGCCACGTAATTGATGACCTATTTGATTAGCTTCAGGGTGCCAGGGTGTTCTCTAAGATCGACTTGTGTTCAGGCTATCATAAGTTGAAGATTTGGGAGCGAGATATCCCGAAGGTTGCTTTCAGGACTCGATATGGTCATTACTAGTTCCTTGTGATGTCCTTTGGGCTAACCAACGCCCCAGCAACATTCATGCACTTATGAATAGTGTATTTCAGCCCTATCTTGACTCTTTTTTCATTGTGTTTATTGACGACATTTTGGTGTACTCCCAAAGTCGGGAGGATCATGAGCAGCACCTGAGGACTGTGCTTCAGACCTTGAGAGAGAAGAAGTTATATGCAAAATTTCTGAAGTGTGAATTCTGGCTAGATTCAGTGGCATTTTTGGGTTATGTAGTATCGAGTGAGGGGATCAAGGTACGCCGAAGAAGATTGAAGTAGTGCAGAGTTAGCATAGACCATCCTCAGCTACGGAGATCCGGAGTTTTCTTGGCTTGTATGGGTATTACCGTCGATTTGTAGAGGGTTTCTCATCTATTGCAGCACCAATGACCAGGTTGACCCAGAAGGGTGCTCCGTTCAAGTGGACCGAGGATTGTGAGGAGAGCTTTCAAAAGCTCAAGACTGCTTTAACTACAGCCCCAGTGTTGGTATTGCCTACTAGTTCGGGGTCCTATACGGTATATTGTGATGCGTCACGCATTGGTCTCAATGTGGTTTTGATGCAAGACGGTAGGGTGATTGCCTACGCGTCTAGACAGTTGAAGGCGCATGAGAAGAACTATCTTGTTTACGACCTTGAGTTAGCAGCTATTATTCATTCCTTGAAGATCCAGCGGCACCATTTGTATGGTATCCCTTGTGAGGTTTTCACCGATCACCGGAGTCTACAGCACCTGTTTAAACAGAAGGACCTTAACTTGCGGCAGCGGAGATGGTTGGAGGTACTTAAGGATTATGACATCTCCATTCTCTATCATTCCGAGAAGCCAATGTGGTGGCCGATGCCTTGAGTCGCAAGGCGGAGAGTTTGGGCAGTTTAGCATATCTACCAGTAGCAGAGAGGCCTTTAGCCTTGGATGTTCAGACCTTGGCCAACCAGTTCGTCAGATTGGATGTTTTCGAGCCAAACAGAGTGTTGGTGTGTGTGTTTTCTCAGTCTTCTCTCTATGACTGTATCAGGGAGCGCCAGTATGATGACCCCCATCTGCTAGTCCTAAAGGACACGGATCAGCACGGTGATGCCAAGGAGGTAACTATTGGAGATGAAGGTGTGTTGGATGCAGGGCAGACTATGTGTGCCTATTTTCAATGGGTTGCATGAGTTTATTCTCCAGGAGGCTCACAGTTTGCGGTACTCCATTTATCCAGGTGCCGCAAAGATGTATCAGGATTTGAGGCAACACTATTAGTGGAGGAAAATGAAGAAGGATATAGTGGGGTTTGTAGCTCGGTGCCTCAACTTTCAGCAGGTGAAGTTGAGCATTAGAGATTGGGTGGATTGCTTCAGAGGTTAGGGATTCCAGAGTGAAAATGGATGCGGATCACCATGGATTTTGTAGTTGGGCTCCTACGGCCTTCGAGGAGGTTCGATGCTATTTGGGTGATTGTGGACTGGCTGACCAAGTCCGCGCACTTCATTCCAGTTGGGACTACTTATTCTTCAGAGCGGTTGGCTGAGATTTAAATCCAAGAGATTGTTCGCCTCCACAGCGTGCTAGTGTCCATCATTTCAGATCGGGGCACGCAGTTTTGGAGAGCCGTGCAGCTAGAGTTGGGTACTCAGGTCGAGTTGAGCATAGCGTTTCACCCTCAGAAAGACGGACAGTCCGAGCGCATTGTTCAGATATTAGAAGATATGCTACGCGCGAGTGTCATTGATTTTGGGGGTTCTTGGGATCAGTTTCTGCCACTCACGGAGTTTGCCTATAACAACAGCTACTAGTCAAGCATTCAGATGGCTCTGTACAAGGCTTTGTATGGGAGAATGTGTAGATCTCCGGTGGGTTGGTTTCAGCCTGGTGAGGTTAGGCTATTGGGTACGGACTTGGTTCAGGATGCTTTGGACAAGGTTAAGATGATTCGGAAGCCGCTTTGCGCAGTGCAGTCTAGACAGAAGAGTTATGCTGACAGGAAGGTCCGTGTGTTTCTTAAATGGTTGGGGAGAAAGTATTGCTCAAGGTTTCACCCATGAAGGGTGTTATGAGGTTCGGGAAGAAGGGCAAGTTGAGCCCTCAGTTCATTGTGCTGTTTGAGGTACTTGAACGCATTGGGGAGGTGGCTTACAAGCTTGACTTGCCACCTAGTTTGTCGAGCGTGCATCCAGTGTTTCATATGTCTATGCTACGGAAGTATGTCTGCGATCCGTCTCATGTTTTGGATTTTAGCACAGTCCAGTTGGATGGCGATCTGACTTATGATGTGGAACATGTCACTATTTGGGTCGATAGGTTCGGAAGTTGAGGTCAAAGGACATAGCTTCAGTAAAGGTGCATTGGAGAGGTCAGCTAGTTGAGGAGGCTACTTGGGAGACCGAGCGGGAGATGCGGAATAGATATCCACACCTATTTGAGACTCCAAGTACATTTCTAGACCCGTTCGAGGACAAACGTTTGTTTAAAAGAGGGAGGATGTAATGACCTGGCCGGTCGTTTTGAGAGCTGTGGTCCTGATCCCCCATTTACTGCTCATTTTGAACTTTATAGCTGTTATATGACTTGCTGGGGTAGTTGGTTCGGGTCCGGTGAGGTTTTGGAATAAATTGAGACACTTAGTCTCATGGTTGAAAGCTTAAATTCAAAAGGTTGACCGAATGTTGACTTATGTGTAAGCGACTCCAGGATGGAGTTCTAATGGTTCCGTTAGCTCCGTTGGGTGATTTTGGACTTAGGAGCATGTCCGGATTGTGATATGGAGGTCCAAAGTGAAATTAGGCTTGAAATGGAAAAAATCAAATTTTTGGAAAGTTTGACCGGGAGTGGACTTTTTTAAATCGGGGTTGGATTCGATTCCAGAAGTTGGAGTAGGTCCATGGTGTGATTCGTGACTTGTGTGCAAAATTTGGGGTCAATCAGACGTGATTTGGTAGGTTTCAACGTCATTTATAGAAGTTTAATTTCCTTAGCTTCAATAGGCTTGAATTGGAGTGCGATTCGTGTTTTTGAAGTTGTTTGAAGTGATTTGAGGGCTCGACTAAGTTCGTAACATGTTTTAGGACTTGTTGGTATGTTTGGTTGAGGTCCCGAGGGCCTCGGGTTGATTTCGGGTGGTTAGCGGATCAAGTTTGGAACTTAGAGAATTGCTGAAGTTGGAAGCTGCTGGTGTAATCGCACCTGCGAAAGTCTCATCGTAGGTGCGAGCTCGCAGGTGAAGCTCGTAGAAGCGAGCTCTCCATCGCAGATGCGGCCAAGCGTGGTTGGGGCTCTGATCGCAGAAGCGGCAGGTGGACCGTAGAAGCCGTCCCGCACATGCGGGCGTTTGATGGCATAAGCACAAGGGCGCTTGGTGCGGCAGCTTCGCAGAAATGGATAGCTCCTCACAGAAGGGTATCCGCAGAAGCAGACTGGACTCCGTAAAAGCGTGTGTGGTCGCAGATGCGGCTAAGTGAACCGCAGAAGCGGTTTAGCTGGGAAGAGTTAAAAATACAAGGATTCGCGATTTTTCTCCATTTCAAACATTTAGAGCTCGGTCTAAGGCGATTTTGGAGATGATTTTCGAGGGGATTCTTGAGGTAAGTCCCTTGTGCTCGTTTTTTATCAATAATCTTGTTTCCCCATCGATTTTTTTCCTATTTGGTGTGTATTTAAGGTGTAAACTGGGGGTTTGAGGCTAGGGATTTTGAGGGTTTGATTTGGGGATTTGGGTGACGATTTGGTGTCGTATTTTGATAAATTTTGTATGGTTAGACTCGTTGTTGAATAGACTTTCGGGTTTTGTGACTTTTCTCGGAATTCGAGATGTGGGCCCAGGGGCCAGCTTTGAGCCGATTTCGAATTTTTATTAATAACTTCATATTTTCTAGTAGAATTGATTCTTTTAGCCTGTGTTGATTATATCGCATTGTTTATGGTTAAATTCGAGGCATTCGGAGGCCGTTTTGCAAGGTAAGGGTGTATTGGAGTAGAGATTTGCTCCGATTGAGGTAAGTAACAGTTTTAAATTTGGTTCTGAGGGTATGAAACCCAGGATTTTGTGTCATGTGATTGATTTGAGGTGACGCACATACTAGGTGACGGGCCTGTGAGCGTGTAATGTATGAATTGGGGCTTGGCCCATCCCATGGAATTGTATAAATGATTAATCTGTTGATATATGTAAATTTTTCACGTGATATTGAAACTGAACTGCAAATCCTGTTAGAAATCATGCTTAGGCCATGCGCTGGTACTGAAGGGGTCCTCAGAGGCTGTGTTACATGTTAAATTGTCTACTAAATTGTTGTTGTACTCAGTCTCCGTTTTACTTGCATATCATATTTCAGTCTCTTTTGTTCCTTGTTGATATATATTACATAATTTCTATTTGGGCTGATATTCTTAATTTTGAGTGCCCGAGAGACTAGAGAGGTTGGTGACTGAGTTGGGACTTGGGTGCCGAATCGTGAGTGATATATATATATATATATATATATGTGTGTGTGTGTGTGTGTGTGTGTGTGTGTGTGTGTGTGTGGATCTGGTTGCACGCTGCAACGAGCCTTAGGGCTATATTTATGGGATCGGGCTGCACGCCGCAACACGTTTCATTGATTTATGCCATGATTGACTTGATATAGCGCTTGGGCTGAAGGAGCCCCTCCGGAGTCTGTACACACCCCCAGTGAGCGCAGGTACCTACTTAGTGCGAGTGTTGAGTGCTGAGTGCCGAGTGCCGATGAATAGGAGGGCTAAGTGACTATTGCCCTGAGAGGATGTATTCGATGTCCTTATTGTTGCACTTAGTTTCCATGCATCACTGTCTTGAAAATTTTGAAAGATATTACACTCTGTTTCTCTTAAACTTGTCATGAAGTAACTGATTGAACTTAAATTTTCCAACTTGAAAACATGCCTATTTTCCTATGTAGAGATTACTGAAAATCGAACTAGAATTGTAAAGCTCGTCAATATTTTCAGTTCTTTATTTACTATTGTTACTTACTGAGTTGGTTGTACTCACGCTACACCCTGCACTTCGTGTGCAAATCCAGGTGTTTCCGGACATTGTGGGTGTTGATTCACTGCGCAGTTGAGCCTTCGGAGTCTTCGAGGTAGCTGCCCGGCATTTTTGCAGACCTTGTTTCTCCTTCCCTATCCTTCCACTTGTTGTCTTTAGTTTTGGATTTTGATAGACAGTATTTTTCTCAGGCTTGTGATATTTAGATGCTCATGTACTTGGTGACACCCCGATGTTGGGAGTCTCCTCGTTGTGCTTTGGATGATCTATCCTGTTTTGGAGTAGTTTTCACTATTTAAACTGCTTAAAAATCCATTTCTATTTGAATTGTTGGAGTTGATTCGTAAATATCGGCTTGCCTAGTACCACGTTAGGCGCCATCACGACATGCTAGTTTTGGGTCATGACGAATTGATGCAATTCATTAAGCGAGTCTGCACTACATTATCAATTCAATTTCAAACATAAAATAATACCAATTTTTTTTTGGGGGGGGAGGGGGGGTATTCCTACTTAAGAAGATATACTGCGTAGAGTCAGGAATAGGCGAGGTACGAATTTGATCGGATTCAATTTAGTTCAAACTTTATATTTGTAGTGAGAGGTTCACTGAATATATATAAAATTAAATTCGAAACCTAATTACTAACACTTGATGTTACTATTTTGAAATTTAAAACAGATAAAGTTCAAACAGTTTAGGGTCCATCTTTTAGAAGCTCAGCTGGACCTTTCCGGGATGTGAACATAATTAGAAAGATAATGTAAAACTTATACTAACTGGTCACGGAAAAAAGAAAAACGCAAAAATATTTTCACAGTTACTAAGCTAGGTATTAAAAAATGAAAACTTTCCAAAGTCCTGCCTAATGCGGGCTTGGTACAATTGTTTCTTTTTCTATTCAATATTTTCCTGTGAATTATAGTTATTTTTGTTGGAAAAGGTCAATAATTATAGTAAATCCATTCAAATGATGTAATGGGATCTTCCTACTGTGAGTTGAAAATCGAGTTTCTTTCTTTATTTTACCTTTCAAACTAATCCAAACAGATTATCTATAATATGATGACGGAGATATGAAAGCCAATTCAGAGTTTTTATATTGTTTTAGGAATTTTAGTTATATACACTTGTCCTATGCATAACGAAGTCTGATTAATTAGTCGAACTAGTAAATCAATATCAATTTTTTTTTCATTAAAAGAAAATTTAAATTTCGAGAAGAAAGGTAACGTACGATACATATGTCGAATTTCTTAGAAATAAAATGCGTAGTCCTAAGGGAAGTTGAGCCTATTTGAATGCCATTTATTGTTAGAATGGAGAACTTTGAATTACATGTTTAAAACTGAACATGTTATAGTTTTCTTTGTAAATATGCCGTAGCATTTATGATTGTTGACCTCTAGCTAATTTATAATTTATAAAGACACACCTGATGCATGATCTGAATAATGCTATTCAATTCTTATTTTTTTTTATTGAAGTCTAAGTATTATATTTGTCGATTGAAGTCAACGTAGGTTTCCAAGTTAGAAATATTTTGGCTCTATGATGTTTTTATTCAGCATTGACTTTATGATGTTAACCGCACTTAGATGTCATTTCTTCCGGTTTACTTTAATTGATTTTAAGTTGTTTCACACATATTAAAGAATTTATCTTTTAGTATTAATTAACAATGAAATTGGTCAGATTAATCTTAATTTGTTCATTAAAAATACAACAAATACTCCTAGACTTTTTACTCTAAGGACAACTTTGGAAAAAAAAAGTTAATTCCTTTTTGATATTTGAAAAAAATTAAATATTGTGAACTTAAAAAAAAACTAAATCAATTAAAGTAGATCGGAGGAAGTAGAAAAGTATAGTGTCAAGTTGCGTTAAATCCATGTAACATATTTCAGAGTTCGGCGATAAGGATATAATGGCAATACCAAGGAGGATATATGTGTAGGATTGCATATAGGTGTTCGTAACACGGAACGGAAGACAATAACAATCCTAGACAGATCTTTTCGCGTTTAAAATTTATTTACGTATCAAAGATCGGATCTAAGACGTACCTGGTGAAGAGAGTCTCGTTTTAAAATTTCTTCGATAATGCGAAGACTATGCGTATCCACACCGTGATTGAATCTTGCCATCAACTCTTTGATTAATGAAACCCGCAAACAAATTGAACGAAAAATTGTGTTGAAATTTTTCTCAACAATCTCAATCCAAGGTAGAAGAACAAGAAACACTTTTCTTGTAATTGTATTTTCTCTCTTGGCTATGTATTGCACTCTCACTTTCACGAAGTGATTTTTCTTCTCAAGAATTGATTGGCAAATTTTCCCATCATCCTTTATATAGCATCACATATAAATCCTTTTGTATTTGATTGAGGTGATGATTTACTTAGGGTAAAAATTCATTCCAAAAATAAACTTTGTAAAACTTTTCTATTGAAAAATATTAGTTTGGCCGATGGCCGTGGCTAGTCCTTTTCATGGACTTTTCAATTCAAATCCAATTCAAACTTGAATTCAACTTATCAATGTTTTTCAATTAAAAATTTAACTCCCATATCAAATGGGTTAAAAATTGCCGACAAGTCCATATGGGCTTTTCCACGTTGATTAATCCAATTCAAAATTGGATTTACTAATAAGACTTTATTAATATTTTATATAACATATCTTATATAAAATAAATGTTAATTATATATATCACATATATTTTTAACCAAGAGATAATTAAATTCTATAATTTAATTATCAAATAATAAAGTAATTAATCCTTTAGCAAAGATTAGAACACTCGTTAGAATGCGACCCTATAGGTTCAATACTAAGCCGGTAGTAAATTGATCACATCACTATACTAATCAAGTGTGGCATCTAGCAACACTCCTTAACAACTCAAGAACCAGTAGAAGAATAAAGTAGTATTTCCTTCTGTCCTTATAGCTCTAAGTCACCCAGGATATGGTTCAACTGTCAAATTCTAATAGGCGACTAACTATGCGTTCATGTCAAATATAATCGACCATTGAATGACCTAAGAAACTCTTTTCTTCTTTCATTCAATTGCCCTGGCCAAGGTCTTAGTTTGGTCGTTTATAATTCATGACAACATGGAGCTTAAACTCATTACCAAGAGTTGATAGATTCTATCTTGATCAATCACTAATTCTACCAAGCATTTAATCATACCCAATATCCTTTCAATTATTGCACTAGGGCCATAGGTGTATAGTATCAAAGCATAATAAATAACTTGTCAATTACTATTATGATCTCAGGTCAAAGGAAACTCTTACATCACATTCTTCAAGAGAATATCCTATTGACAGTTTAAGGTAATTCTAACCATTAGGAAATATCCAACGAGTCGGTTCAATGATCATAACACTATATGCATCATCTATATATGTGATTTATTTAATGAGATCAACTAATCTTTATCCCATAAAGACAATCGCGTAAATATTTATCTAACCTGATTACAAATGTCCAAATTAATAATCCTACGATCAACAACAAATTTAGATTAAATAATAAGAAACTTTACTCTCATTATCATGATCTCCATTATGATGTCAAGTCTTAATATTTAATCATGGACCTTATCAGATTAATCAAGCAATTAATAATAATCATGATAAAAGTATATCAAATGCCATATATTTTAATATCAAATAACATTCACAAAAATATGTTCAAATCATCAAATATGAGAATAGATCTAGGCATATCTAATATATCCTTAACAATCTCCCACTTGCACTAGAGCCAATCGCGCTTGTACTTCATCCCCAATTTTCACTTGTGCTTGTCAAACTCCTTTGCGCCAAGAGCTTTAGTGAATGGGTCTGCAGCATTTTCCTTTCCACCAACCTTTTGAATCTCGACGTCTCCACATTTAGTGATCTCTCTTATCAAGTGATACCTTCGCAGAACGTGTTTGGATTTTTGGTGTGATCTTGGTTCTTTTTATTGAGCAATGGCTCTAGTGTTGTCACACAACAATGGAACTACACCTTCTATTGAAGGAACCACACTAAGTTCAGTTAAGAACTTTTTCATCCATACAGCTTCTTTAGAAGCTTCACCAGCTGCTATATATTCTGCTTCAGTCACTGAATCAGCTAATGTAGCTTGTTTGAAACTTTTTCAACTCACTGCACCACCACTTAAGGTGAATACATAACCAGAAATAGATTTGCTATTATCCCTATCTGAAGAGAAACTTGCATAAGTACAACCTTAAAGTTTCAACATAGAATCTCCATGAATGAGGAATTGGTCTTTAGTCCTTTTTAAATACTTAAGAATGGTCTTCACCACCTTCTAATGTTCCTCACCAGGATTTGCCTGATATCATCTAGTCACTCCTATTGCATAAGCCACATCAAGACGTGTACATGTCATGGTAAACATGATAGCTCCCACTGCACTAGCGTATGGGATCCTACTCATGTATTCTCTCTCTTCAGGTGTTTTAGGACAATCCTCCCTACTGAGAGTAATTCCAGTGCCTATCGGTAGATAGCTTCTTTTGGAATTATCCATGTTATACCTCTTTAAGATGCTATCAATGTACAAAGACTGAAAAAGTCCAAGCAGCTTCCTCGATCTATCTCTATAGATCTTTATTCCTAATATATAAGGTGCTTCTCCCAAGTCTTTCATGGAGAACTGTTCAAATAGCCAAATCTTGGTACTTTGCAATGCCGGTATGTCATTCTCTATGAGCAATATCATCAAGATACAGTACAAAGATTATAATTGTGCTCCCACTAACCTTTTTGTACACACAAGATTCTTCTTCGCATCTAACAAAATTGAACTTTTCAATTGTCTTGTTAAAGCAAATATTCCAACTTCGAGAAGTTTGCTTTAGTCCATAAATGGATCTTTGTAGCTTGCATAGTTTATTATGATCAGACGAAGATGCGAAACCTTCAGGTTGTGCCATGTACACATCCTCTTCTAGCTCACCATTAAAGAAAGATGTTTTCACATCCATTTTTCATATTTCATATTTCATAATCATAGTATGCTGATATAGCAAGCAAAATCCGAATTGATTTGAGCATTGTCACGGTAGAGAAAGTCTCGTCATAGTCGACTGCTTCTTTCTGACTATATGCCTGGCAACAAGACGGGCTTTGAAGGTCTCCACCTTTACGTCTGCTCCAATCTTTTTTCTTAAAAACCCATTTACAATCTATAGGTTTAATATCCTTTGAAGGTTCAACTAAAGTCCATACTTTATTTTCCTTCATGGATTCCATTTCGGATTTCATAGCCTTTTGCCATTTCTCATAATCAGAACTTTGTATAGCCTCTTCATAGGTCTTAGGGTCATCATCATTGTGATCAACCTCATTTGATACATCATCTTGTACTGTTAGATTTAATCTAGTTGGTACATGACGTTCTCATGTAGACCTTCTAAGAGGCGCTTGTACAACTTGTTCACCTTGTGCTGGATTTGGTTGTTGTTCAATTTGGTTTGGAACTGGTTCATTAACCTGTTCTTGAACTACATTTAGTTCTTGAACTTCAACCGTTGAAGATGGCAACTTCCTTGTCAAATTCAAAACATGCAATATAGGTTCTTCAGCTTGTGTCTCATGATCTTAATTTTGTGTTGATTCATTAGTTTCTTGAACTTCATCAAGTTCTATTTCTCCACTATAATTTTCTTCCAAAAGAAACTCCCTTCCAAAAAGGTTGCTCCTCTAGCCACAAACACTTTATGGTCAGAAGGGTGATAGAAATAATATCCCATTGTTTCTTTGGGATACCTAATGAACCTACACTTGTCAGATCTTGAATCAAGTTTATCAGATTGCAATCTCTTAACATAAGTTGGACAACCCTAAACTTTAATATGTTTAAGGTTAGGCTTATATTCTTTCCATATCTCATATGGTGTTGTAGAGACTGACTTAGTGGGTACTTTATTAAGTAAGTATGTTGTTACTTCCAAAGCATATTACCATAAATTTATTGGAAGATCAATGAACCCCATCATACATCTCACTATATCTAATAAGGTTCTATTTCGCCTTTCAGACACACCATTGTGTTGTGGTGTTCCTGGAGGTGTCCACTGTGAGAGATCCCATTCTCTTTGAGATACCTAGTAAAATCCTCACTAAGATATTCTCCACCTCTATCAGACCTTAGTGTTTGATACTTTTACCAGTCTATTTCTCAACTTCACTATGGAACCTTTTGAATATTTCAAAAGATTCAGATTTGTGTTATAGGATACAAAAATCCATATGTTGACATATCATCAGTGAAGATGATGAAGTAAGAATATCCACCTCTAGCTTGAATTTTCATGGGCCCACAAACATCTGTATAAATTAGTCCCAATAATTCAGAAGTTCTTTCCTATGAGATAAGAGTCACAAGTTGGATATGATTCAAAATCATACTTGTCAAGGTACCTTCCTTGTACAACTTGTTAATTCTTTTCACTCAAATATGACGAAGACTACAATGCCAAAGGTATGTATGATTTAATTAATCATCTCTTTTCCTCTTAAGACTTGAAACATGCATAATCCAATCGGCATTCACATTAGGTAAGACATAAACATCATGTTGGAGAAAGCCATTCACATATGTATTATCACCATGTTAAATAGAGAAAATACCATTGCTTGTAATGATGCGAAAACCGCATTTGTCTAACATAGAAGCTGAAATTATGTTCTAAACAAATTTAGGAACGTAATAACAATCATCCAACATAAGTGCTTTGCCTATAGGCATTATTAAAGAAATTGATCCTACAGCTAAGGCCGCAACTTTTGCACCATTTCCAACTTATAGATTAACTTCTCCTTTCTTCAACCTTCTACTTATCTAAAACCCCTGCAACATATTACAGATGTTATAAGCACTGCCAGTATCTAATACTCATAATGAAGAATCAGTAGTAGTTAAAGAAACCTTAAAAATATTTTTCATTAAAGTCTTACCTTGTTTCTTGTCCTTTAGAGTTGCAAGATACTCCTTGCAGTTTCTCTTCCAATGTCATATTTTCTTACAATAGAAATATTCAGCATCAGATTGGTCAGCTTTTCCTTCTTTGCCTTTGGGTTTGGTCGCGCCACCCATAGGCACAGTAGGCTTTTACTTGGGTTTACTTTTACCTTACCCTTCTTCTTAGAAGAGTTTCTAACCAACACGACAATTCCTTTCTTCTTCTCAGATGCAAGTTGATTCTCATAATCAACCAGTATGTTAAGCATCTCATAAAGATTACAATCCATTTTATGCATATTGAAATTAATAACAAATTGTGAAAATGATTCTGATAGTGACTTCAAGATCAAATCTTGAGAAAGCTCTTTACCCAGTTTGCACCCCAACTTCTCAAGTTCTTCAATGAGATCAATCATATGATTGACATATGGTCCAACTGGAGAGTTTCCAGTCAATTTGGATCCAAATAAAGACTTAGATAGCTCGTATCTAGCTGTCCTGCTTTGTGTACCAAACATCTTCTTAAGATGTTCAATGATTGTAGTTGGATCCATATCCTGATGTTTCCTCTATAGTTTAGAACTCATAGAAGCGAGAATGATGCATTTGGTAGTAAGACATTCTTACAAATATTTCTGATAAATCTTGGTAACATCATCATCATCCTCATCTAGGACTTCCTTGGCAGGCTTATCGATCACATCAATAAGCTTTTCATGTATGAGACAATTCTCAAATTTCTGTACCAATCATCAAAGTTTGGTCTTACCAACTTGTTGGTCTCAAGTATTCCACGCAGTGATAAAACAGACATATTGAGAAATCTAAAATTAGAAAAGAAAAGACAATAATATAAGAATATATTTACACATATCATAAAGACATGGACTTTTATCTAAATGATATTTTCACTAATTATTTTAATCTATTTACCCTCGTTATTGTTTAAGAAATCTTTATTTCTATTAGTGGAGTAAAGGAATCCTTTAACAATATGTATGAGCCCCTTGGAAGTCAAGTCGTTTCTCACATATATTTTAAAGGTAGGTGCTTTTACCAATTATATCCCCATATCATTTTCTTAAATAGCTATATGTCAAATAGTCTCCAGGTAGTCAGGTTGATCCTATTGGCATAATTGAGTTCAACCATCATGAAAGCAAAGAACTTATTAAATTTTATACTCCTCCCGGTAGTCCAAGCGTCTAGCGTAAAATTAAATAATTCTTCCAATTCATGCATCTAATGCAATAAATAAACATATTCTCGAACTATAGTCTCCTTATTGTCAGGCCGCTCCTTATAAACGAGAAATAAATAAAATTATTTATTTTGATGGATAGCTTTACAATAAAATATCTTATATTTTATTATTTAAGAACTCAAATCTTAGCAAGAGGGAATTGTTACTAAAACAACTTTTAATAATATGAAGATCAAATTTTTTATAACATGTGAATTTAGTCAAGTTGTCTACATGCTTAGTCCTAAATTAATTTACATTACATGTAACAAATAATTTAAAATTATGTAACGAACGAGCACGACATAAAAACAAAATTCAACATTCTTCTAACATATTTATCTTTTATATTACATAAAAATAATTAATGCCAGAATATTATTATTAATTAATATCTCATTAACTAATAACAATTAAAATAACAGTATAATACAATAACATATTATAGATTACCGTCGTATTTAATGTAAAATTTCAAATTAAGTTAGGAACTATCTCAATAGTTTAACTTATATGTATACATATTTATTCACAATAAAATAATATCAATCTAATATGCATTCAAATAATTTAACTATTGCATAAGAAACATGTATTATGATTTGAACTCTTCAAATATAATCTAAAATATTTCGTAAATAAACTTTAGACACAATAAATCACGGCTCTGATATCACTGTAGGATTGCATATAGGTGTTCTTAACACGCAACAAAATACAATAACTATCCTAGGCAGATCTTTTTGTGTTTAAAATTTATTTATGTGTCAAAGATCGAATCTAAGACGTACTTGGTAAAGAGAGTCTCGTTTCAAAATTTCTTCGATAGTGCGAAGACTCTATGCGTATCTATACCGAGATTGAACCTTTCCATCAACTCTTTGATTAATGAAACTCGTGAACAAATTGAACGAGAAATTGTGTTGAAATTTTTCTCAAAAATTTCAACCCAAAGGTAGAAGAACAAGAAATACTTTTCTTGTAATTGTATTTTCTCTCTTGGCGTTGTATTGCACTCTCACTTTCACAAAGTGATTTTTCTTCTCAAGAATTGATTGGGCAAATTTTCTCCATCACCCTTTATATAACATCACATATAAATCTTTTTTCTATCTGGTTGAGGTGATGATTTACTTAGGGTAAAAATTTATTCCAAAAATAAACTTTGTAAAACTTTTCCATGAAAAATATTAGTTCGGGCGATGGCCGTGGCTAGTCCTTTTCATGGACTTTCTAATTCTAATCCAATTCAAAATTGAATTCAACTTATCAATATTTTCTTATTAAAAAATGTAACTCCTATATCAAATGGGTTAATAACTGCCTACAAGTCCATATGAAGACTTTATTTTTATTTTATATAACATTTCTTATATAAATTAAGTGTTAATTATATATATCACATATATATTTTAACCAAGAGATATAATTTGATTTTCTATTCCAAATAGAAAATTTCAATTTGTTCACAATATTAATTATATCCTCTATGCTAGCAAAGAATATAAAATATTTCATTTGGACTAATAACTAAATTTATTTGACTAATTAAATTCTATAATTTAATTATCAAATAATAAAGTAATTAGTCCTTTAGCAAAGACCAGAACACTCGGTAGTGTGCGACCCTATAAGTTCAATACTAAAACGGTAGTAAATTGATCACATCAATATACTAATCAAGGGTGACGTCTAGCAACACTCCTTAACGACCGGATAGAATGAAGTGTACAATTTACTCTCAAGAACCAGTAGAAAAACAAAGTAGTATTTCCTTCTGTCCTTATAACTCTGAGTCACCCCAAGATATGGTTCAACTGTCAAATTCTAATAGGCGACCAACTATGCGTTCATGCCAAATATAATCGACCATTGAATGACCTAAGAAACTCTTTTCTTCTTTCATTCAATTGCCCTGGCCAAGGTCTTAGTTTGGTCGTTTATAATTCATGACAACATGAAGCTTAAACTCATTACCAAGAGTTGATAGATTCTATCTTGATCAATCACTAATTCTACCAAGCATTTAATCATACCCAATATCTTTTCAATTATTGCCCTAGGGCGATAGGTGTCTAGTATCAAAGCACAATAAATAACTTGTCAATTACTATGACGATCTCAGGTCAAAGGAAACTCTTACATCACATTTTTTAAGAGAATATCCTATTGACAGTTTATGGTGATTCTAAGCATTAGAAATTATCCAATGAGTCAGTTCAATGATCATATCTCTATATGCATTACCTATCTATGTGATTTAATTAATGAGATCGACTAATCTTTATCCCATAAAGACAATCGCATAAATATTGATCTAACCTGATTACTAATGTCCAAATTAATAATCCTACGATCAAGAACAAATTTAGATTAAATAATAAGAAACTTTATTCTCATTATCATGATCTCCATCATGATGTCAAGTCTCAAAATTTAATCAAGGACCTTATAAGAATAATCAAGCAATTAATAATAACTATGATAAAAGAATATCAAATGCCATATATTTTTATATCAAATAACATTCACAAAAATATCTTCAAATCATCAAATATGAAAATGAATCTAGAGCATATCTACTATATCCCTAACAATATAGTTTTAGGGTCGTCGATTAAGGAGATATTCCTTTTTCTTTAGTTTAGGTACTGGTTAATCAATACATGAGATAGACTCGATACGGAGGGCAAAAATTTTCAAAAAACATATAATCTCCAATTAAGAGCAAGAATTTTCACGAGAGAGCCTCCTTAAGTCACGATTTTTAATTTTCGACTTGGTAAGAAAAATTATGAAAAAAAAAAACTCCGTCCGAATTTTTCCTCTTTTTCTCTCTTCTCCAATCCTTTCTTCCTCTCATCCTTTCTCTCCAACTTCTTCTTCTTCTTCATCTTCTTCATCCTCTTCCTCTTCCTCTTCCTCATTCCCTTTCTCCACCTTACATTCTCCTTCCAATAAATAAATAAATAAATAATATATATAAAATAATAATAATAATAATAGTAACAATAATAATAATAATAATATTGTTTAATAGTTAGAATTGTTGGCTCCTAAAGCACACACAAATATATATAATTCAAAATAGTAAAGTGACTAAAACTTGAATATCAAACCCGCAAAAATTTAGACTTAATCGTTACCTAAACTAAATTCATTATCTGTTCAAGGTTACTAAAGAGTGGTGGTTGTTACTAAACTACTATTGTAAAACTTAAACAAGTAACTAATATAAACTAACAAGAACGCAAATATTTATGATTATGGTTTGACCAATTGAGATGAATATTCTATAATTATGATCGGTTTACCAATCGTATTGAGTCGGTAATTAACATGTTAATTCGAATTAGCTATGATTGCTAGTTGATCAGATCTTTTATATGAATAGTATGCTCTCGCAGTACTACCCGCCTATCGAAGATATATTAGTCCTATATTCATATGGTATTAAATCTATCATGAACAAATATAGCACGACATTCAACTGAGTGACACTGTTAGGTATATCCATATCCTAACCGTGAAATTATTCCTCAAGACACATGTTCAGAAATAAGTTTTCTTTAATTTTACTCTAATTTAAATCCAACTTTCCCAAGCGTTACATAGATAGTAGGTAAATTGGTGGCCACACACTTCACAAATTTAACCTAAAATTGATGAAACAATCAAATATAATTAGTCATATTTAACAAGATAATAATCAACAAACTTTAATATTCATGTTCAACGACAACCTCAGAACTAAAAAACTTAGTCACTCATAATGTAAATTTTTAGAACAATAGTTAAAAGTCATGAACTAACAAGAAAGAATGGAAGGAAAAGATGAACTGGTTGCCGAACTCATTATCTCCCTTTCCTTGCACATTTCTTGCCTCAAAAGCTGTTTAATCTACTTTAAAAGACATCACATGAGAAACTTAGGGCCCGTTTGGTTATAAAATTTTTTTTTTTTTTCAAAATCAATGTTTGACCAAGAAATTTCGATTTTCATATGAATTTCAGAAATCTCCAAAAGCTATTTTCTTAAAATTTTCACTTCAGATCATTTACAAAAATTCAAAAACGACCCAAAATTATATTTATGTCCAAACGCAATTCTAATTTTTAAATACCATTTTTTACTTGAAAAGAAATTACTTTTTCCCGAAATTTTACAATTCTTATGTCCAAATGCCCACTAATATAGGAGACCACCCAATATAATCCTGAGTGGGACTGAAAAATTGGATTCAAGGTCTGCCTTCTGCGAGACGCGAGACTAGCGAAAGAGCTCCTTTCTCTTTTTTTCTTCTTTTCTCGCACGGATCCTCGCCTTCAAATCACTTGTTTGCGTGACTTGTGGAGACCCTGGCTTGTCTGCCTCTCTTACGACGCAAGAGCTGGTGGACGCGCTTCTTTCAGCTATTTTCTTGTGTTTTTAATTCCTTTTCCACGTCGAATCATTTCTTTTATAAACCCTACGAGTATCATCTAATTAGTGCTTGTTTATGATTGGGTATTTATTATTTAGCCTTGTTCATGCTTTAATTTGTGGAATTAATGGTTGCAAATATTAGTTCATGCCTATTTGACTTAGTCTCTACTTGAGAAAGAGAGACTTAGTCTAGGAAAACTTGGCTAACAAGAAATTGGGTCAATCGAGAGTTTGATTAACCCAATTAAAGGATTCAGCCTAGAGATAGTAATAATCCGACTTGAGCTTTTATCAACTATTTTGTGCGATACCCATTTGGACTTGAGAAAGTCAAATTGGGCAAAACCACTCTCTGACCGAGAGATATTGAGTGGATAATTAAGTGTTGATAGCTATAATACGCCCCGATTAGCAAAACAAGCATTAAGATTTTTATCCCATTAGGCGAATTCCTAGGTGATGGTCATAGCCCTAGACTATTTACAAACTTGAAAAAATAACAAAAACATTATCCTAGTCGTATTTCTTTACTTTGTAATCTTTAGCTTTAAAATAGAAATAGCAACAAAATCATTTTGTGGAAGTGAAAATTAAGATAGTTCAAATTCATGCATTAGAATATATACTCATAACTCCCATCTAGCTCGTTGTGGATTCGATCCCGACTTTTTGTTGGGTTACTATAATTGCGATCGACCATTTCATATCTTGTTTTGAGGTGTCCATTGTGCGCGATAGTCTATGTTCAAAAAATAATGAGCTATGGGTGTATTTTTGGAATATCTTCTTTTCTTTCCGTGTTACTAATGTGTTCGGAAATTTCAGGTGCAACCATGGTAAACAATGAGCTCGGAAATATTGCTTTGGGGAATATGGACATTAAAGATGATCAAGTGGATGAGGTTCCTCTTGAACCTCAAGCCAATAGAAGAGGCCGATTGGCTCATGACAATGTGCCCGTTCCACCCCTACCTCCACCACGAACAGCTCCACACCGGGTGTTGCCCGATGAAGGATATGCAAGCGCAATAGACCTCCCGGTATTAAGGCGGGCAACTTTCAAATAACCAATGTGATGCTCACTTTGCTAGAGCAACGAGGCTTCTTCACTGGTGCTCCAGGTCAAAATGCATACAAACATTTGAAGGGGTTTATGGACACGTGTTGGGGAAGTAAAAAAATAAATGTCTCCGAGGATGCTTTGAGGCTAAGGCTTTTTCCCTTCTCTTTACGGGAGAAAGCTTTAGATTGGTTGGAACGTTTGCCGATCCATTCCATTCACGCTTGGGATGAATTGGCGGAAAATTTTATTTCTTAGTACTTCTCTTCGGGGCACATGGCTACACTTAGAGATGAGATGCTAGCATTCAAGCAAGAGCCCAATAAACCACTACACGAGATATAAGAGCGATAGAACAATGGTTAAAGAATGTCCCAACAATGATATGACAGAGAACATGATTCAACAAACTTTCTATCGTGGGATCAACACAACCAACCAATGTGTAGTGAATCAACTTGCCGGTTTGAAGTTCATGATTGCGCCTTATGCAGAGGCGTCTGAGATCATGGATGAAATGTCAGACACATCATCGGCATAGCAATCTCGGGCTAATATTCCACAAGGTGATCCCAACGTGATTCACCTCCACAAAAAGTTGCATGACCATGGGCAAGCCATAGCCAAATTGACTACCACCATAAATCAACTAGCAAATACTCAAACTTCAACAAGTGCAAAATCCTAGGCAAGTCAATGCCATGGAGGGAGTACACATGATGGTGAAAAAACGAAAAACCAAGGGTCCACAAGTACAACAATGATTGGACAATTTTGTGCAAGAAGATAGTGGGTTTGATCAAGATGATTCTTACAATGACCAAGAAGAGGAGGTGCAATATGTGAATAAATTTCAAGGGCAACGAAAAAACTTCCAAGGCCCAAATCAACAACAATGGCGACCTCAAAAAGATCAAGGAAATTGGAATTCTAACAACTAAGGTAATAAGAGTGGTGGTAACAATCAAGGGAATTGACATAACAACAACAATCAAGGAAATCAGAATGGCAATAATTAAGGTAGTTGGGAGGTAACAATCAAGGTGGATGGAACAATAATCAAGGCAACCGGGGGTCGGGTTTTCAAAGGCCCCCGATGTATCAACAACCGAGCAACCTGCCTCCTTATCCTTCCCATTGTCCTAGTTCTTCTAACAATGAAATGGGACGTATTGAGAACATGTTCAAGCAAATGATGGAGAAGAATGCTGATTCTGATGCTTAACTTGCCTCCCACAACACATCAATCTGCAACTTAGAAGTGCAAAATGGGGCAAATCTCTCAAGCTCTAAATTCTCGTCCTAAGGGGGTACTACCAAGTGACACGGTGGTAAACCCAAAGGGTGGGAACAACACGGGGTATGCCATGGCAGTTACTAAAAGAAGTGGAAGAGGTGGGAATGCACCTCAGGTCAAAGGCAACTTGTGGATGATAAGCAAGTGGTACAAGAAGAAGAGGTCCCGAGCAATGTGAGCAATCAAATAATGAAGTTCGGATTGATATTGATGACAATGTGGAAGAGACTCGAGAGGAAGTGAACCCGTCTAGGGATCACGTTGTTGACATACCGGAACCCGTAGTGCAAAAGGCTAAGGCACCATTGCCTAAGCTTCATCCTCCATATCCTCAAAGGCTTGTGAAGCAAAATGGTGAGAATCAATTCAAAAAGTTCATTGACATGATGAAGAGTCTCTCGATCAATGTGGCATTAGTTGAAGCTTTGGAACAAATGCCTGGTTATGCAAAGTTTATGAAGGATTTGGTGACAAAGAAGCGGTCGATGAATTTTGAAACTATCAAAGTCACTCATCAAGTGAGTGCAATTGTGCATTCAATGGCTCCTAAATTAGAAGATCCCGGCACTTTCAAAATCCCTTGTACCATTGGAAGTGCCGAGTTTGCTATAGATCATTGTGATCTTGGGGCAAGTATCAAATTGATACCCTATTGGTTTTCAAGACTTTGAGAATTGGGCAACCAAGACCCACATCTATGAAATTACAAATGGTCGATCGTACCATGAAGAGACCGTTGGGAGTGATTGAAGATGTATTGGTTCATGTTGATAAATTCCTTCTTCCGGCGGATTTTGTCATTCTTGATTGTGAAGTGAACTAAAAGGTGCCGATTATTCTTGGAAAACCTTTCCTTGCTACGGGAAGGCTCTTTTTGATGTGGAAGCCGAAGAACTCACTTTCCAGATGGGTGATGAAAAGATGGTATTCCACGTGTGCAAATCTATGCGGCGACCTAATACCAATGATGTGTGTTCTTTTGTGGACTTGGTGACCGATGTGATTGTTGATGATATAAGTGGCACGATCAATGTGGGTGATATATTGGAGGCCGTCTTGCTCAACTTTGATGATGGCAAGATGGATGGCTTCATGGAATATGTGAATTGTTTGCAAAGAATGGGGCCGTACAACTATGCACCTCAGAAACTCTCTTTGGATCTTGAAAATAGGATAACTCCTCCTACAAAGCCTTCAATTGAAGAGCCTCCGACCTTGGAGTTGAAGCCATTGCCTCCACATCTTTGGTATGAATTTCTTGGCCCTTGTTCTACTTTACCAGTTATGCTTTCCTCTTGTTTGACTAACGTGCAGGTTGACTCTACATTGTCGGTGCTATATAAGAAGAGGAAGGCTATTCGATGGACATCATCAAGTGGTTGGATGCCGGGGTTGTCTACCCCATTTCCGATAGTTCGTGGACTTCTCCGATGCAATGTGTCCCAAAGAAGGGCAGCATAACGGTGATTACTAATGATAAGAATGGGTTGATTCCCACAAGAATGGTGACAGGGTGGAGAGTGTGTATGGACTATCGCAAGCTCAACGAAGTCACAAGGAAGGATCATTTTCCACTTCCCTTCCTTGACCAAATGCTTGATAGGTTGGCCGGCCGCGCTTTCTATTGCTTTCTAGATGGATATTCGGGCTACAACCAAATCCATATTGCTCTGGAAGATCAAGAGAAAAATATTTTTTGCATGTCCCTATGGTACTTTTGCATTCAAGCAGATGCCAATCAGTTTATGTTTTGCACCAACGACTTTTCAAAGGTGTATAATGGCTATCTTCACGAACATGGTAGAGGACTACCTTGAAGTTTTCATGGATGACTTCCCAGTGGTTAGGGATCCTTTGATGATTGCTTAGCAAATTTGGATAATGTATTGGCAAGATGTGAAGAAACGAATTTGGTGCTAAATTGGGAGAAGTGTCATTTCATGGTCGAGGAAGGCATTTTCCTTGGACACAAGATCTCAAAGAATGGCATTGAAGTCGACAAGGCAAAGAGTGAGGTGATTTCTAAACATCCACCTCCAACTTCTTTGAAAGGCGTGCGGAATTTCTTAGGCCACGCGGGGTTTTACCGATATTTCATCAAGGATTTTTCTAAAGTGGTGAACCCGTTATGCAAGCTTTTAGAGATAGCTGCCAAGTTTCACTTCAATGATGATTGCATGAGAGCCTTTGAATTGTTAAAGTTCAAGTTGACAACCACTCCCATTATCACCGCTCCTAATTGGAGTATCCCTTTTGAGCTCATGTACGATGCTAGTGACATAGTGGTTGAAGCTATTTTGGGCCAACACATCAACAATATTTTTCATCCGGTCTACTATGCTAGTAAGACCATGAATGGTTACCAAGTCAACTTCAACATACGGAGAAAGAGCTCCTTGTCATTGTGTTTGCAATTGAGAAGTTCCGCCCGTACTTGATGGGTGCGAACGTTATTGTCCACACGGATCGTGCGGCACTTTGCTATCTTATGAGCAAGAAAGATTCCAAAGCTCGGTTGACGAGATGGGTACTTTTGTTGCAAGAGTTTGATATTGACATCTAAGATTGAAGAGGGAGTGAAAATAAAGTGGCGGACCACTTGTCTCATTTTGAGGAGGAGCGGAGGCCGCATGATGACCTTGAAATCAATGACTCCTTCCCCGATGAGCATCTCTTGACTATTTCAATGAAGGAGGTGCCATGGTTCGCGGATCTAACAAATTTCATTGTGTGTGGAATTATCCCGGATGAGTTCTCTTCAAACCAAAGGAAGAAGCTCAAATGGGATTATCAAGATTATTAATGGGATGAGCCATACCTTTTCTGGATTTGTATGGATGGGGTAATTAGAAGATGTGTACTGGAAGAAGAGCAAATTGATATTCTTGGGGCTTGTCATTCTTCACCATATGGTGGTCGCCATGGTGGGGCAAGAACGACGGTCAAAGTGCTAAGTTGCGGTTTCTATTGGCCCACTCTTTACAAAGATGTAAGTGATGTAGTGAAAAATGTGATGAATGTCAAAGGGTAGGTGGAATCTCGAAGAAGAATGAAATGCCTCTCACTACTATTTAGAGATTGATATCTTTGATGTGTGGGGTATTGACTTCATGGGTCCTTTTGTGAGTTCTTGTGGAAGCACCTACATCTTGGGCGCGGTTGTTATGTGTCTAAAATGGGTTGAGGCCATTGTCTGCCCAAAAATGAAGCGAGAAGTGTGATGGCGTTCTTGAAGAAGAATATTTTCGCAAGGTTTGGTATTCCACTGGCTATCACAAGCGAATGGGGGTTGCATTTTTGCACAAGGCTTTTGACACTTTACTTAGCAAGTATGGTTTTACTCATTAAAGTTATGACTCCCTATCATCCACAACCTAGCAGTCAAGTGGAAGTCTCCAACCGGAAAATAAAGAGTATCTTGTCTAAAATAGTGAATGCTAACCGGACGGATTGATCCAAGAAGCTCGATGACGCATTGTGGGCTTATCGGATGGCTTACAAAACACCAATCAGAATGTCTCCATACCGGTTGGTATTCGAAAAAGTTTGCCATCTTCTGATGGAACTTGAGCACAAAGCCATGTGGGCTCTAAAGAAGTTGAATCTTGATCGGGATGCAGCCGCTAACTTGAGGGTTGCACATTTGAATGAATTGGAGGAGTTTCGGTACCATGCCTATGCAAGTTCGTCCTTGTACAAAGAAAAGATGAAATATCTGCATGACAAATACATTTGGAACAATGAGTTGAAGGTGGGCGATCTTGTTTTGTTGTTCAACTCACGGTTGAGAATTTTTCCCGAAAAGCTAAAGTCTAAATGGAATGGTCCATTTGAAATTGTTGATGTCACACCTTTTGGTGCATTGTACTTGAAGAACAAAAACAATGAGGTAATCTGAGTCAATGGTCACCAAGTGAAGCACTATTTGGGAAAAGTTGGTGATGGCCACGTTGTGATAGTGATTTATTTCAAATGATGGTAATCTGCACCCTGCCGCGATGTTAAATCAGGCGTTTCTTAGGATGCAACCCATGTTTCTTTTTCTTTTCTTTTCTTCTTTTGTAGTTAGGTGTTATTTTTGTGCTAACTGGATTTCAAGTGTGTTGCAGGGATGAGTGTACTTTACAGGAACTGTGTCCAAAAAATTGGTTAAGTGTGGAAAGAATTACGGACCGCAATTGTATTGTGCGGACAACACAATTATGGTTGCTACAGCAAAAGGTGCTCCGCGGCCGCACAATTACATTGCGGACTGCACAAATTGAAGGTGGAAAATGACAACTCTCTGAAGTTGGTCTATTTGAAAAATGGCATATCTGCGGCCGTAAGACATATTTTGCGGTCCGCAACAAATTCTATGGACGCACACCAAATTCTACGGACCGCAAAACGCAAGGGCAACTTGGTCCTCAGGTAATAGAGTACGGACCGTAATTGGAATTTTGCGGCCGCACTCACATCTCTTTCCCTTGGTAGAAACCGTTGGGTATAAATATAGAGCCTAGGGCATTGTTCCCCTTTTCCCTCTCTAAGATCACAAATTGCACCAATTTGAAATTTCTTGTTAAATTATTTGCTCACAAGCCTAGCAATTATTGATCGCTCATCTCTTACTCTCATTCACATCTGGTATGCTTCATCATCTTGTTAATTTCTTTTAATTTTTAGATTTTTAGTGAAAATTTAGACCATTTGTCTGTTGAATCTATTTGAACAACCATGTGGGATAAATATGTAGTGGGTATACTGGAAAAGCACTCTAAGGGGAATCGGTAAATTGATTTTCATGCTTAGATGTTGTTTCCATGTCAAAATTGTGCAAAAATTTCAAGTCCTAGTAAAAATGACCGCCTGTTCGTATTTGCTTGGAATATGTGGCCGCACAAGAAATTGTGCGGTCTGTAGAAGTTAAAATCGAGGGTACTTTAGTAAGGCATGGTTCTGCGGCCGCAATGAAAAATGTGCGGATCGCAGAAATCCCATTGCGGCCACTGAACAACTTAATTCTTGTGATTAGAGAGTTGTTAAATTGGTGATTCTTAAGTGCGGCTGCAAGACAATTTATGCGGACCGCAGAAAACTTGTAGCGGCCGCAAAACAACCAATTCTTTATTATCAGAGAGTTGGCATGTTGGTGGTATCTGAATTGCGGTCGCAATGAGAAATGTGCGGACCGCAATACAATTCTGCGGTCGCAAAGAAAAATTGTGCGGTTCGCAAGTCCCATTTTGTGTTCTTAATGAAATTGTGTGGACCGCAAGTCCCTACCCTGCAAAAATGATTCAACTATGTTCCTCACTGTATCTTCTGGTGTGTCCTTACATTCATTGTATGTCTGAATTTGAATTGCATCTAATAATCGCCTTTGCTTGGAATAGAAAATTGTTCGATCTAGAGGCAAAGGCGACACTTCAAAAGGATGGGGTGACCCTTCTTCGGGACGAGGGAAGAGACCCTTACCTAGTGTCCAACAACTTGAAATCAGAAAGAAGACAGCAGCCGTCAGAGGGAGAAGTGTAGACCTTTATGAGACCAGTTCTTATGCCCCATCTAGGGAAGCATCAAAGGGCAACTTAACCTCTGTACATGAGCAGTCGGCTGTCCAGTCAAGGCCAGAAGAGAGGTATCAGCTCAGGGACGAGACATCCCCATCATACAGCACTTCCGAGGTTTGGAAGAGTGCCAGTCAGGCTTTTAAGCCTTCTATTACATCTGTCCCCCAGGCACCAGAGACATTAGTTCAGGACATCCCCGATGATGGCAGAGAGGGAGATGCTACAGTTGCCGACCTTGAGCGGTCGAAGAAGAAAGAGGTGTGGGAGGATCGATTTGTCAGTTTGGCTGCTTTCTCCAACTTTCATGGCCAGTGAGGTCGCCCACTCTTGAACGACAATTTCAGTTGAAAGATTTAGAAAAGTATAACCCTGCAGTTTTGAGGCAATTTCTGGAACGCAAAGGGTGGATGTGGTTTACCCAGAGCGTGGTGGATGCGAAGAAGTACCTTGTTCGGAAATTCTACGCCAATGTGGCGCATATCAAGAAAGGGATAAAGGTAACTAATGTGAGGAACCTCAAGGTGCAATTTGATCAGCACAAATTGAGCACTTACTTGGGGTTTGATGATGTCAAGCCCGCATAGTACTTAGAGAAATGTGCACTTGGGGATGCAGCTTGTCCTTGGCTGGCTGAGATTTAGCAGCTCCTGGGCCACCACCACCATGGATCACAACAGGGGTTTCTATTCACAGGAGTAAGCTGAGCTTTGAGGCAAAGGGGTGGCAAACCTTTGTATGCACTCGACTAGACCCGTGCCAGAATGAGAAATATCTTCCTATCTCGCGGGCAGTTCTAGTGGCTTCCATCATGGCCGGGTAACCCATCAATGTGGGTGCCGTGATGTCGGCCTATATCTATGTGGTCACTCGACAAGCTGGCACATCCTACCCGTATCCCAACACCATTACAGAGTATCTAACGGATGCGAGGGTAGAGCCGAGGGACTTTGACACAAAGGTGCGGCCGAAGAAGCCCTTCTCATGGTACTCACTGATGGATGCACATAACTCTAAGAAAAAGGGTCAGCCGTCTACCACCACAGGCCAGTCTGATGAGCCACTGGTGGTAGTTGCAGAGGCAGTTGATATTCCATCCACTTCAGCTAAGCCTTCATCTAGTGTTGTAGCCATGCCTTCACCACCATCCTCAGTCCCACAACAGTTCTTGCCACAGATTCTGCCTCGGCTTTGAAGCCGGTGCCTATGCCTACTGCTCTACTATCTGCGCTGCGAGTCTCCTAGACATTGGCGAGCCTCAACAACTGGATGCAAATAGCCAATGCAAAGCTGTCTGACTTATCCAGTACTGCTTCAGCAAAGTCCTCTATGCCGGCACCTCAAATACCCACATCAACGGAAGACACTCTGAAGAAGCTCCTGGACAACCAGAACACTATCATGGCTACATTGGTACAACATGGGTTAATGATTGAAGAGCTGAGAAAAGAAGTTAAGAAAATGAGAAAGTCCCAGGCCTCCAGAAGTCAGTGGACAAGCTCCGGAGACAGGTAACCAAGCTTGCTGCAGCCGGAGATGTTCCATTTGATATGCTGATTGACCCACATCATCCAGGCCCATATCCTACAGCACCTTCAACACATGCTAGCCAGTCTGAGGAGCCAGACTCTACTGCTGACACTGCTGAGGTAGTGCATCAGAATTTCACCAACCCAGTCACTCCCAGAGTTGAGGATGATGAGATCCAGTTGGAGAAGACTGAGGGTGGTGACGCTGCTGTGTTCACAGAGATGGCCAAGGAGCCATAGGGAGTTTTCTTCACTCTTACCCTTCCTTTACTCTATTTTTGTTCAGCATTAGGGACAATGCTTATTTTTATTCCGGGGGGGGGGGTGGAGTTTATTTTGATTATATATGATGATTCTGAGACAATTGGTTTGTAATAACTTGATAATATTTTCTTCTCTTTCCTTATTCTGTATATATTCTATCTTGTTCTCTCATTGTGTATATATCTTCTCATTCTCCCTCGTATGTATATTCGTTATGCTTTCGAAAGTTTTTGCTTTGTAGCTTCTTTAGGTTTGTTTTCTGATTAGTTAGTGTTTAAGTGAGTAGCTTCTAGCTTCTTTTTGAATTAGTAACTTCTTTTTGAATGAGTAGCTCCTTCTTGATTTAGTAGCTTCTTATTATGTTTTTGTAGACAATAAGCCTTTGGTTTTCTTAATGTAATGGTTCTTTCCAAAGGTAGTTTTTGTGTGAACAGGGTGACTCTTCCCAACGATGGATGGCGTGACAACCTTCTTAAAGGACTGAGTCAGTTTTTGGTGTATAGGTAATAATAGTAGTAGTAATGAATAAGAAGACCTAATTAAGTCATGCTCGAAGAGTCAAACATGCTTCACTTGGTACCAACACACTTAACTACGTGCTTATGGTTAGAAACAAGGTTTTTGGAAAGAAATAGCTCGAGTAAGTGACTTTATGACTCTTGTTTTGACTTAGGCAATCATCGAGTGGCTTAATCGAACCATAGTGATTTTCAATCTTGAATGTGGTCATAGTGGGCCCTTGACTCTATCCGCTTTAACAATCTAGTTGTGTGAGGGGTGAGATGTTTTGTTGCTAGTCCAAGTACCCGTGCGCAAGGTCTAGAACTTGCCCCTAATGTGTTTCAAGGCAAAATCTTAAGTTTTGCTTGGCTTGAGAAACCAGCTTGAATTTTTCATTGCCTACTAATGTTGTTATCCCTAGTCAACCGGTTTGAGCCTCGAGCCTTTCTCATTTGATAACATGTTACAAGCCTTTACCCGTTTTGTCGTGACCCTCTCTTGGCACCCAAGCTTTCCTTAACACTCTTGTGAAACAATTGGCTAAACACGTAAGTTGTGGGGAGAGACTAGGAACTTGAAAGAGGTATCAAGAGAAAATAAATGATGAGAAGGGAGGCAAGAAAAGAAAATAACAAAAAAGAAAAATGCAAAAAAAAAAGAAAAAAGAAGTGAATAAGTGGAAGAGTTGAAGGGATTAAAAGAAAGGTAACGATCCAAAACATGGAGAAACCAAAGAGGGAGAAAATGAATGTCATGATCGAGAAACAGTGATGTTAAGTCTCTCTAGTTGCCCAAAGAAAAGAAAGTGCCTCAAAGAATTGGCAAAGCATGAGCCGAGAACAAAAAAATAGAGTGCTTAAGGAAAGGTGAACCCACTCAACCATAGTGTATCCAACCTTAGCCCAAAAGCCTTCATTACATCCCGAAAAAAACCCTACTTGATTTCAAGCCGAGTGAGCTTACATTAGTGGCGATCTACATGAGGGGCAATCCTATGGTACTTGAGCCGTACTTGCGACATTCTCTAGAGAGTGATGAGTGAACCTTTCACAAATCTTTGGATTGATTGCTAAAATTCTTAAGTAAGCTAGGAAAACGAAGAGTAGAGGAGGAGGATTTTGGGATCCACAATGACTTACATGAGAGAGCGAGCTTCCTTGATAAATAAAGTCAACTTTTGATGCTCAAGTGTTACATCAGAACTATATGTGCATAAATGCTTAACTTGCCGCCTTGTTGATAATATATAAGTAGTGTGGGCAATTGTTGGTCCCAACTGATGTGTGAATAGCTCACCTTTGACTGACTAAAATGACCCTTAACTTGTGGAGGTGGGAACTATTTTGTTTGCTTGAGGACAAGCAAAGACTTATGTTTGGGGGAGTTGATAAGTGGGGTTTTTGACTACTTATTAGTGCCTTTTAGCTTTTATTTTAGTCTAAAAAGCATTGAATTGTGCTTCAAAAACTGATGAAATGTTCAAAATGGCAGGAATGTTGGCAGTTGGACTCCTGAGATGAAATCCGACTAAAAAAGGAGTAATCTAAACACAAGGCAATAAAATCCCAGCAGGCTTTCTAGCAAACTGTGTACCGCACAAGAATTGTGCGGCCGCAAAAGAAGAGCTTGAGATCAACTTCAGAGGGGGTGCAAAGTTCAACGTTCCAAGTCCCTTAGAATTGTGGACCGCACAAGAAATGACTTGCGGTCGCAGAAGTAAAGGTGTGGATCGCAGAAGAAAAGGTTGCGGCCGCAGTGCTAAATCTGCAGACCGCATAAATATTGCCTCACGACCGCAGTTCAGAATTGTGCAGCCGTAGAATCCCAGCTCCTACAAGATGAAGAATTCTGCAGAATGCACATGGAATTGTGTGGCTGCAGGACCTCCCAAGGGGCATTTTTGTCCGAAATTTTTAGCCTTGTATTAATAGACGAGGTTCACAAAATTAGGTCAACTTTTGACATCAGCAAGTCCTGTAGCCGTTTTTCTTTGCCTCTTTTGGAAGTTTTCTATATTTTGGAGTATTTTACTATAGATTTTATCATTTTAACTTTACAATATGAGTTTAATTAGTATTTATTTTTCTATTTCTTTAATTTCAAGCATGAGTGGCTAGATTTGTACTAGGGTTGTAACCCAATCCTAGGTTTTCTTTGCCTCTTTTGGAAGTTTTCAATCTAAATTAGTGCTTGTTTATAATTGAATGTTTCTTAAGCCTTGTTCATGCTTTAATTTGTTGAATTAATGGTTGTAAACATTAGTTCATGCCTATTTGACTTAGTCTCTACTTGAGAAAGAGAGACTTAGTCAAGGAAAACTTGGTTAACAAGAAATTGGGTCAATCAAGAGATTGATTAACCCAATTAAAGGGTTCAACCTAGAGATAGTAATAACCCAACTTGAGATTTTATCAACCCTTTTGTGCAATGCCCATTTGGTCTTGAGAAAGTCAATTTGGACAAAACCAATATCTGACCGAGAGGTATTGAGTGGGTAATTACGAGTTGATAGTTATAATACACCCCGATCAGCAAAACAAGAATCAATGTTTTTATCCCATTTAGCGAACACCTAGGTGATGGGCATAGCCCTAGACTTTTCAAGAAATTGAAAAACAGCAAAAACAATTATCCTAGTGTTATTTCTTTACTTTCCAATCTTTAGCTTTAAAATAAATTAGCAACAAAACTATTTAGTGGAAGTACAAATTAAGATAATTCAAATTCACGCATTAGAATATATACTCCCAACTCCCATCTAGCACCTTGTGGATTCGATCCTGACTCTTTGTTGGGATACTAAAATTGCATTCGACCATTTCATACCTTGTTTTGAGGCATGCATTGTGCGCGATAGTCAATTTTTGGCTACGTTGCAGGGGATCGAACCCGGGTCACCCTCGTGACAGCCGAGAATACTCACCACTTCGCTAACAACACAGTGGAGCCTCTGTTCACAGTTGACCATCTGCTCTAAGTTTACAGCCCCCGAATCTTCCGAGGGGGAAAATAAAGCTCGTCCGTCGGGAAAAGAAATCTCCCTTATCTTGTATATACGAGGACAGTGACCGAGGCTGGCAGTGGAGATTTATTTGGATAAAGGCTGAAGACCTCATTCCTTCCAAAATCCTACCGTTCCCCGAGAAGTGGAACTCAAAACATAAGTTTATTTCCTTTTAATTTGTCAAAGTACTCCTTTGGATATACTCATTTCTCTAATTATTCATCTTATTTGACATGCAGCTGTCGCCCGAGTCCCAATACAGTCCCTCGTTTTAGAGAGTGGGTCGAGGGCATATGCAAACAACTCACATACCCCGAGCGTGAGTGGCACAAGCTTTTCAAAGGCAAGTGGCAAGCTTGTTCTCATGGTGTGTCCCTCTTCTTCCGGTTAAATTTCCCTTTAGGTTCATCTCATCATTATTTTGACTAAGACTTTTCCTTCCACAGGTTTGCCATGATCAACAAACTTCGGGCAATTACTAAGGCCGCGGTCTTGTCCCTGACTAAGAAACCCTCCGCTTCATAGTAGCCTACTGTAGAAGCTGCGGCAAAGGAGGAGAAAATGAAGAAGAAGAAAAGGTCCCCTGGCTCCTCGGACGCTCCTGCTGAGTCTACGAAGAAGAAAAGGATAGTGGTTTGGGTTCGAAAGGGAACCAAGAAATCTTCCAGTGCCCATGTCCTGGATTCCGAAGCTCTTTTCCGGCTTAAGTATTATCCCGAGGATGACGATAAGATGGAGTTCGTTACTCACAAGTCGATTGATGTCAATACGGAGTTAGCGCCCCCAGAGGGGGGTGCTCGAAAGTTTGGGTCCCCTGTAGCTCAGGGGATCGAAGAAGATCAAGTAGCTACTGCTTTGCAAAAAGCTCTTCCAGTTCCGAGGGAGGCCACCTCAGAGAACGTTGATGTTAGTCACATTTTGGAGTCACCGTCTCATATGGAGGCCTTTTAGACGAGTCTTGGGCTACCATAGAAAAATCGACCGAGGCATCTCGGGCCGTGGACGAGGCCCTCAACTCAATTTTCGAGGGCGTAGATGTCGTCGTGCTGGAGGATAACTCCAGCTTTGGCCACTTAGAGATCCCGAAAAGGGTTGTGCAGGGGGGGGGGTCAGGTGGAACCTCACCAGAACAAGACAGTCATGTTCATAGTATCGACGGATACTAGGATGCTATCCGGGATAGTCAGGGTGGCCAACTATCTTCATTCCTTGGTAATCGAAGAGGACCAAGTGAAGATTAATGAGGTAGACGGGCCAAGCCTTTTCAACGAGGCTCAGTAGGCGCTAAACAAGGTATACCTTCTTCCCTTCGTATCTTTAAAGAGTTCTTTTTGCCTTTGCGGCATTTTAACAATTTTTTTTATGCCTCAAGCCTCTATGCTTCATCATGAAAGCTTGTACCAATCCCAGATGGAGGTGAACCACCTCGAATTTGAGCTCAAGGAGCAGGTCCGAAAAAAAAGAGATGCATAAAGCTCTCTACGAGCAGAAAGACTGGAGAAAGCCCAATAGGAGTCTGCGAAAGCGAGACAGGACCATGCCTTTCTTGTTGAAAAGGTAAAAGTGCTCAAGATTGATATCGAGAGTTTAAATGAAAATGCGAAAGCTGCAACCTCGCAGGTCCAAGAGAAAATAACCACGATCGACCAGCTCAGGTCTGAGATGGGCGAGGTCAAGGGTTCAGCCAACGAGCTTAGGGTCAAAATGGATCTCCCAACATTAGTGTGAGATGCCACTAAAGAGGATCCGGCATCAATCAAAGTGCAGCTCCAGGTGATGAGAGAGAAGGGCGATAAATGGTCTCGGCTGAATGAGGAGCTTCGGGAAAATCTTGCCTCGGCCATTGCAGAATGTGATGCCCTCAGCCAAGAGTACATGACGCTGAAATCCAGATTGGAAATAGCTTAGAACGAGGCCTCTAAAGCTCAGGACATGTTGGCCCAGTACAAGAATAATGTAGAGGTAGCTAAAGCCCGTGTTGTAACGAAGGTCGAATATGTGAAGTGGCTATCTCGGAGAGAGACTCTGGAGGAGATCCAAGCCCGGGAGGTTGACCTAGTAGCTGAGATTGAAGAGGCGAAGAGGCTTGAAGCCGAGGCCTGAGTGTAGTACCAGCCCGAAGGTTTGGATTGCGAGCTAGGCTCATATGAAGACTCGGCAGGAAATGCCTTAGCTTATTTTTGTATTTTCTTGTAGCTACATGCTTTGTATTTTTGGGCCGGTTTATTGTGCCTCTATAAATACCTTTTGGTATATATATAAAAATAAAATTTTCCCTTCGGCTATGCGTTGTGTCCTTTAACTTTTCTATACTCGCTTATGTTTAAGACTTAGGATATATAACATGTGTCTCGGACTTGATAATATGCCATTGGTGCCTCCGCATAGAATTTGATATCGCCTAAACTGTTCAATTCCAAGGCCAGAATGAGACCTGGGTTAAATAATAACTCCAAGTTTCTTTGACTTCGGAGGACCCGATAAAATGAATCCTTGCTAAAATATTTGAGCCATTTAACCGGACAAAACTAGTCTTTCCCAAAGGTGACTCTTTTCATGGCCGTAATTCGAGTCTGATTGACTTGACCAGGTCTGAAGTAATCTTTTATGGATTAAAAATGTGTATGGCCTTGCTTTTTATGCACGAACTCAGACATCTCTGAGTCGTTTATATGTTGTGATCGAAGCTCTAAAGGTTTCGTTTCATAGGTTAGTCGTGGCCTTTTGTGTTTGGGCCCTCCCTCGTAGGCTCGGTACCTTTAGGGTTTAGTAGCCTGATTATTCCCGATCTTACTATTGGATAACAGTCCCCAGTTCGGGGTGACTCGTTGGCTTCGGGGTCTTTAGATGGTTTTGCACGTTATTATGGGTTATTACCGCCTTTGGGGTTTGATGCCCCGATTTAATGGTGGCCCGTGGGCCTAGAAAGTTTTGAACCAGTATTCATTCTAAGTGGCTTAAAGATAATATTTCTTGTGCGAATGCGAACCGATGAAACATAGAAGGCAAATTTCTTTTTATTACTTTGAATGTAGTGTAAGCAAGTGAAAGTATAAAAGCTATCCCCTATGGTGAGAATGAGCTATGTGGGCACAATTCGCTTGACTGTTTGACCCTCACAATTAATCCTAATATTCAAACCTTGGCTTTCAATATCGAATAAGAGTGCCTTCTAAATTTCCAAACATAGGACTTCGGTTCTTGACTCAAGGTCTGATAACCCTATAGTATTCGAGACTGAATTTTGAGGGCTCGAATACTATCAATCTGATACGGATGATTAGCAGTCTTCGGTCTTAGAGGAGTATTAAAAACTAGGGTAGCACATTTACTATTGCCTTGTTAAAAATCTTGCCATAAAACCCACTTCGGGAAAAAAAGGTCAAACGAAAAAGGAGTGTAACACGTGCTTTCAGACCTAATCCTTGGATTTGATTCCGAGTTAGTTTAAAGCGTAATAAACCATAAAGAAATTTATGTGTTCATACCTTAGCAGTAGTACCACTTTAAGTGTGCCACATTCCAGTTGTTGGGTAGCTATACACCATTTCCGGACTCGAGCTGGTACAAGCCTTTCCCGGTTATACTGGTGACTCTGTACGGTCCCTCCCAGTTCGGGCCTTGTTTCTCGTCATTCGGGTTCTTGGTATGAAATATGAAATTCCTCAACACCAAGTCCTCGACTTGGAAGTCTCGAATTTTTGCCCTTCACTTGTAGTATCTTCCCATTCGTTGCTTTTGAGCTGATAATCAGACTAGTGCGGCTTCTCGCCTTTCTCCCACTTCCATTGGAATCAAAGCCTCTGCACCGTAGACTAAAGAGAACGGTGTTTCACCGGTGCTTGACTTTGATGTTGTTTGATATGCCCACAGGACCTCGGACATAATTTCTTTCCACTTCCGTTTTGAGTCCGTTAATCTTTTCTTTAGGTTCTATAGTATAGTTTTGTTCGTGGACTTCGCTTGACCCTTTGCACCAAGGTGATAAGGGGCCGATTTTTTTATTTTGTGATCTTCGAAGAAATTATTAACCTTGCCACTAATGAATTGTCTCCCATTGTCACATGTGATCTCGACCGGCATCTCGAATCGGCATATTATGTGATCCTAGATGAAGTGGATGACCTCTTTTTCTCTAACTTTCTCGAATGCCTGTGCTTCAACCCACTTGGAAAAGTAATTGGTCATAAGTAAGTTGTACTAGGCCTTACTGGGTTCCCATAGCAAAGGACCTACGATGTTCATCCCCCATTTCATGAATGGCCAAGGGAAAGGACCGGGTGAAGCGTCTCCCCCAGCTGGTAGATCATTGAGGCGTGCCTTTGATATTCATTACATTTTTGAACAACGTCCTTTGCATTCTTTCCATCTCTTTCCAGTAATAACTGGCCTTGATCAATTTCCGAACCAATGATTCTGCCCCTGAATGGTTTTTGTAAGTACCCTCGTGGACTTCCCTCATTACGTAATCGATCTACCTGGGACCCAAGTATGGTCCGAGAAAGGATCTTCGATATAGTTTTCCTTCAAATAAGCTAAACTTGGAAGCCTTATTTCGAAGGGCCCTTGATTCTTTGCGATCCGATGGCAATTTCCCTTTCTGAAGGTAGCCTATGTATTTGTTTCTCCAATCCCAAGTCAAGCTTGTTGAGTTTACCTCAGCATGAACTTCCTCTATCACCGATCTCATCAATTGCATCACTGTTCCAGAATTACATTCATTGGAGTCGACAGACGACCCTAGATTAGCCAATGCATCCTCATTATTCTGATCTCGGGGCACATGTTGTAGTGTTCTATTCCTTGAACTGATGTAACATTGCTTGTAATTTATCCAAGTATCTCCGCATCCAGTCCTCTTTTACTTCAAATGTCCCGTTAACTTGGTTAACAATGAGGAGGGAATTGCACTTGGCTTCGATCACCTTAGCCCCCAGGCTCTTAGCTAGTTCTAGAAATGTAATCATAGCCTCATATTCGGCTTCATTGTTAGTCAATTTCACAATTATAATAGACTGCCTTATTACATTACCCGTGGGTTGTTTAGTATGATTCATAACCCGGACCTTTTCGTATTGAAAGCACCATCCGTGAATAGGGTCCACATACCCGAGCTAGTCCTCGAGGCAAGTAATAATTCTTTCTCGACCTCAGGGATCAAGTTCGATGTGAAGTTGGTCACAAGGTCTGCCAAAATCTGAGACTTTATAGCTGTTCGGGGTTTGTACTCAATATTGTACCCGTTAATCTCTACAACCCATTTTGCTAGCCAATTGAAATGCTCGGGTTTATACATAATATTCCTTAGTGCATACGAGGTCACGGCTCATATGGGGTGACATGGAAAGTGTTGTTTTAGTTTCGTAGACGCGCTTAATAAGGCAAGCGCTAATTTCCTTAGGTGTGGATATCTCGTTTCGGCATAATCGATAGGAAATTGCACTTCTTCTTCCCAGACTAGGACACCACTTACTATTACCTCGGAGACTGCCAAGAGGTATAACTGCTCGTTCGCCTTCTGGGTGTGTAACAAAGGTGGACTTGATAAGTATCTTCTAAAGCCTGTTGACACTTTGGGGTCCAAGAGAAGTCGTTCTTTCTCTTTAGTAACGAGATGAATCGGTGGCTCTTATATGATGACCTAGAAATGAATGGCCGAATGCGGTTATCCGTCCAACCAGTCTCTGTACCGTCTTCATGTTGTCAAAGATGGTGATATCTTCTATGGCCTTTATTTAATTCGGGTTGATCTCTGTTTCTCGGTTAGATACCATAAAATCGAGGAACTTACCTACAATGATCCAACCGGTTGTTTTGAGCTCTAGCCTGTCGTTCGGCGGTTTGAGGCCTTGAGTAGCTTCACTTCAGTTATTATGACTTGTACGTATGGTCGGAATTGAATTTCTGGAAGTTCTGAGTTGATTTGAAAAGAAAATTCTAAATTCGGAAGCCTGTGACCATGGTTTGACTTTCGAGTAAACGACTTCAGAATCGGCATTTGAATGTTCTAATAGGTTCTTGAGCATATGTTCTGATTGAGTGTCGGGTGATCCGGGGGCGTCTCGACGCTTAGTATGAAAAGTTGGCATTTTGAAGGTTTTAGAATTTCCTAAGTTTGAAGTGGAATTTGGTGTTATAGATGTCCGTTTGAGGTTTCGAGCCTTGGAATAAGTTCGTATCGTGATTTATGACTTGCACGTAAAATTTAGCATCATTCTAGAATGTTTACGTATGATTCGGATGCGTAGTTTGAAAGTTAAGAGAGTTTAAGAAATTGAGTTTGATTTTTAAATTCTTGGTTTCATAGAAGCCTTGACTTCAAGCTGAGGAACTAAGGCAAATTTTACGTATGTTGTAATTTGTGTTCCGAGTCTTTGGACAAGTTTACATAGGGTATATAAACTTGTTAGAATGATTGAACGGGGTTCCTTGGACCTCGGGTGAGTTTTGGGGTGGTTCTGAACCACTTTTAGGCCTTTTGGAATGGCTAATAACTGGTGTCGAGGGTGTGAAATTCAATGGTGAAGGTTTGCGCCGCGATTGCGAAGATCAAAGTGCTGTTCCAGTTCGCGTAGAAAGAATTTCTACTGTCAGTGGTCTGAATTGGAAAGCTTATATCTTGCAATCTATAAGGAATCTAGAGATGATGCAAACACAAAAGTTGTAGCCCTTTGAATCTAGTTTTCAGAAAATCAAACCGTTTGTCATTTCAAATTTTGTATAAAATGTTATGGCCATTATATGGAATGGTGTCTGTTAAGAAGAAAACACAAATTGTACAGTGATCGCCTGGCTTATGACCGCGATTGCAAAGAAGGAGGCCTCACAGACGTATTAAACATTTAATTTCGGAATTTTGAGCTCATTTCTTCACTTTTAAGTTCTTGGAGCACATGTGGGGCGATTTGGGGCGATTCTTGATGATCATTTTCACCATATATTATAAGGTAATTTATTCCTACTTGTTTCGAGTTAATTAAATGGGTTATATAAGGATTTTAACATAGAAATTGATAGAAATTGTGAAACTTTTGGAAGAAAACCTAAATATGGTATTTTTGGATTTTGACCACGAAATTAGATATGAAATTGGAATATATTATATAATTAGGTTCGTGGTGCTATGGGCAATGTTTATCTTCGAATATTTTCAAAATCCGGGCACATGGGTTTGGGGGTTGACTTTGTTGAATTTTCGAGCGGAATTGAGAATTTTTATAAATTGATTAATTAAGATTTTTAGGTATATTTTGATTGGTTTGCACGTTGTTTGAATAGTTTCGGATCGATGGACATCAGTTTGAGGTTTTAGAGAGGCGTTGGAGCCGATTATCGGATTTCGAAGCAAGGTAAATCTCCTGTATAACCTTGTGAGGGGGAAACTACCCCCTAGGTGATGTAATTGATATGTGCTACTAGTTGTGGTGCTACGTATGAACGAGGTGATGAGAGTCCGTACGTAGCTAAAGCATGTTTTGTCCTGGTAGACTTAGGACTTTATCATGTAATATTTGAATTATTTGAACTCATTTTTGCTCACTTAATTAAGTGAATTTATAATTGAAAATGATTTAGAAATATATATTTGTTGTTGGCTAAATATTTGATAATCGGTGAAGGGTATATCCACTTAATGCCCATGTACTTGTATTGTATGAACATGACTCGTAATTCGGTAAGTTTCTTCCTTTCTTGTGGAGTGGACCGAATGCCTCAGCAGTATATTGAGATGCTGTAACACTCCGTAAATCCTGA
Source organism: Nicotiana obtusifolia (assembly GCA_002018475.1). Lineage (NCBI taxonomy): Eukaryota > Viridiplantae > Streptophyta > Magnoliopsida > Solanales > Solanaceae > Nicotiana > Nicotiana obtusifolia. The sequence goes on along the minus strand of MCJB01052475.1, from coordinate 22,079 downwards.
TTAGTTGTGGATGCATTAGATGAGTATTAATGTGGCCTTTTAGACATATGAAGTCCTATCAAGATGAGTTTGGGTGGAAACCGTTGTTTTGGAATCAAGACCGATAGTGAGGTGCATAAAATTTGATAGAATCGACTAAGTTTATGGGAGGTCCGTCTTATAGCCTTAGACAGTGGAAGGCCATGAAAACTCACGGACATAGACACTGGAAGGCCATAAAACTTAGTGCCCCAGACAGAGCAAGGCACTGTCCAGGGCATCAACCTCAGCGTCCCTGACATGGCAAGGCACTATCCAGGGCATCGACCTCAGCGCCCTAGACAGTGCAAGGCACTGTAGTTTTGGCATCTCTTATGGCGCCTTGCACAATTAGTTTGGCACCCCTGATGGTGCCTCACGTGGACGTTGTTTTCCGAGCTACTTTTATTTTCCTCCTCAATTTTGGGACGTGTTCACTTATTTAAAAGCCCTACCTCGTCCCCCATACCCCAAACACGAAAACCTACTCTAGAAAGGAAAGCTCTCAAGAACCTAACTTCCCCAAGGTTTGTCCATCATCCTAGCTAAGCCCTAACGATGATTCTAAGTTAATTTCAATTCTCCAACACCTTATTAACATGGGTAAATCCTTCCACTCATTAGATATTCGATCGAGACACGATTGTTGAGAAAGGAAACCCTAGAACTCGAATTCAAGAGGAATGAACTTCAAAAAGGTAGTGTCTCTACTCCCTAATCATTTATAACTATGAATTGATGAGTTTTGGGAGAATAGTAAATGGGTTTTATAAAGAGAACCATATGAACTATGCTAGGGTTTTGGGTTGTTGACTTATGATTATTGTAAACATTTTGGTGATGAGAAACGATGTTAGTTACATCTATTTGGGATTGTAGAATCACCCATAAATAGTAGAATGAGAACTTGGTGAAGAAAAGACCAATTACTAAGGGCTTTGAGGCTTTACGCCCATAAGGTATTTGATAAAATTCCTAAGTGACTAAAACATGAGAATAGTGCTAATGTTGGTTCATCTTGATATATATTGACATAGATTATCTTTGAAAAAGAGGCGACAAACATTGTGATACGCTCAAAGGGCCAAAGTCCAGGTATATGAGGCTAAATCTCTTTACGTTTAGGAATGTTTATGATTCTCCCTACGTCCCATTCTTTATGACTGCCACAAGTTTCCTCAGAACATAATTATGCCTTAGTCCCATGAATAGTTGTAGAACTTCTATTCTCTAGATGGCATAGTTTCATAATCGTTCAATATTCTATGAGTTCTAGTTATGACAAATCAATTTATTATGAATACATGTCTCAGTCTAGTTCCATTCAGCATTCGAGTATCATGTAAGTTCGTATAGTTCAGTATTTTAGCATCATATATTACAGTATGATTCTTAGTTCATAATTCTAAATTCCTGAATGTTGAACACCTGTATTTGGGCCTGAGGCCGCAGTTTATGCTTTATGCATCTTTGGGCCTAAGGCCGTAGTTATGTATACGTATACTTGGGCCCGAGACTGTAGTTTATGCACATATATATATTGTTCCTAAGGCCGCAGTTTATTTATACAGATTAAACAGGTGGTTCATCATTAAGAAGAGGGAGCATTCATATTCTTACTTCCTTTGTTCAGTTCAGTTATCAGTTATCATTTCAGTGATCAATAATCCGTTATCATTTCAATTTCAGTTTCAACAGTTTCCATTTTAGTTATCAATTATTAATTCTCAGTTATCAACTCAGTTTTAGTGTAAGTATTCACAGTTATTTCTTTAAGGTTTTTTACATACCACTGCAATTCAAATGTGCTGACGTCCCTTTTTGCCAGGGGCCTGCATCTCACGATGCCAGTAATGATTTTCAGGTTGACTATCCAGAGCACTAGGGTTCTCATACTAGCTATTGGGTGAGCCCCATTTCTTTCGGGGCATTATCATTTCTTTACAGTCTTCTAATATTTACAGACAATTGGTGTTTTAAGTATTTCGTTAGAGGCTTCATAAACTAGAGTAATAGTTAGAGAGAGTCACATGCTTTTCATGTTAAGCAATGTTGACTATAAATATGTTTCAGACTTGTATTAATATTTCAACACTTTGATTTATATCATTCAGACTTTTAGTATATCAGCATGTGTTAGTTTATCTTCCGCATTCAGTATGTTATGATATCACATATTGATTCAGCCAGCCAGTTGGTTCGCTTGGTCACATGTAAACAGGCACCGAGTGCCATGTTACGTCCAGGCCCAGGTTCGGGGCGTGAAAGATGCATATCTGGTTTGTGCCGGTCAACGCTCAACAGTGTACACAGCACTCTGGATCGAGTCGTACGACCTCGGCATAATCGTGCGTTATATTGCTAGCAGTCCGAATATTTGCGAGATATTTTCTTCTACTGATGCCTAGCATTTTGTTTTTGTTTTTTTTTTTTTTGATGCCTAGCATTTTATATGGTATTCTTATTCGTTTGATACTGACACTTGAATTATCTGAGCCGCTGAGATAGAATACGAGATTGAGAAATTTATATCTTTAAAAGAAAATTTGGAAGATTATGTAAATTACAGTTTTACCCCATTATTACTATTATGCTTCAGATCCGTTTATGATTTATCATACTGCTTTATTAGACCTCTAGTAAGTGTTGATGCTGAACCCTCGTCACTACTTCTCTAGGGTTAGGCTAGATACTTACTGGGTACGCGTTGATTTACGTACTCATGCTACACTTCTGCACTAAATGTGCAAGATCTGATAGGTTCATTTTGTTGTCATCTTGGTGCGTAGGCGCAGTTGTTGAGGAGACTTTTGGTGAGCTGCATTTCAGGCTATGTATCGCAGCCCACAGAGTCTCCATTGTACTATTTACTCAATCCTGTCTTATTTACATTTCAGAAAGATGTTGTATTATTATTGTACTCCTTAGTAAATGCTCATGCACGTGTGACACCAAGTTTTAGGGATATTCTAGTGATTGTTATTGTTCGGCTAAATATTTGTCGTCTTTTATTTTACATCTTACTAATATTTTAAGTATTCATGATTTTTAAACGCATTGAATCCTTTACTTAATAAGCTTCATGATTTTAAAAATAATAAAATAAATAATTAAGCTGATTGTTCACCGTTGGTTTGCCTTACGGTGACGTTGGGCGCCATCATGACCTATATGTGGGTTTTGGATCGTGGCAGCTTGGTATTAGAGCTCTAGGTTTATTTTGGTGTCACGAGTCATGAGCAAGTCTTGTAGAGTCTTGCGGATTGGTACAGAGACATTTGTACTTATCTTCGAGAGGCTACATGGCATTTAGGATCACTTCCCTTCTTGATTCCTCTGCGTGTGATTTGATTCCATAGAAGCTTATACCTTCATTTCCTTCCTACTCAATCTTATACGACGTGGAGCACTGGTTATCAATTGGGCAACGAGAAGTTTTAATGGTACTGCAGATGTGGTGCATGATGTTTCTCCCTGCGTATTCGATTGGGCTTTTGTCGTCGCATAGTGGAGGGATGTGCTGTCATTTAGGCGCAATGTTAGTGTTGCCTAAGGTTTCGCTGCTACGTACAATGTGTTATGATATTCATGAGTGGTTGTCGCGCAATGTTGGTATAAATGGCAGGGTGCTTATTTGTGTGTCGCGGCAATGAATGACTTGAAAGGAAAATTATTTGGTCCATGATTTGGAGGTTCGACATTTAATTCCAGCGGAGGAGAAGCAATTGGACTATGGATGTTCAGGCCTCAGTTGACGGAGTATTGAGACTGGATTTTTTCGGACGTGGTGGAATTCTCGTTTGTGATGTGGTGTCGTCATCCTTGTTGGAATGCATTAAGGTTCCTTAGTGTTATGGTCTTCTTTGATTTGCCTTCGGGGGAGGGCATTGGGAAATGGTGCCTGAGAAGCTGTTATTAGAGATGGCGGTGTATGTTGGCTTCAGATTCTAATCGGTGCTCCTAAGGTTGACGGCTCGGGGGAGATGATCTTTATGGAGTCTCAGAGTTGGTGGCAGATTACCCGTTTGGGTGCTACAAAGATGGATTACGATTTGAGGTAGTATCTTGGTAGCAAGGGAGGAGGAAGGACATGGTAGGAGGTGCCTCGTGGTGGGTGAATTGCTAGCATGTCAAGTATGAAAAGCAGAGGTCGAGAAGTTGCTTAAGGAGATGGTTTTACCGAAGTGGGAGTGGCAGAGAATATGGATTCTATGGTAGGATAGCCACATGCCTTGAGAAAAGTTTAGAGCAATTTGGGAAATCATGGTGGACAATGACTAAGTCTATAAATTTCATGTGGGACGGTGGCTACTGTACTGAGGAAGATTGAATATGACAGAGAGGAGTTTGCTTGAAAGGAAGATGGGTGTGAAAGCTTTATTATTGGGTTTCTTGGGGGCAACATGACTTCGAGTTTGGAAAGTACGGTTGGACTTTCAATTGATGTTAATGGGGGATGAACAGACTCTTACAGCTGGCGGGCGAGCAAGGGCTCATGAGGGTTTTCTGATTTCATGGTAGTTGTACCTAGGGCAACGTCCTTGGGAGATATCGGTATGGAATTCCAGAAGTAGGCTATCTCCTGTGAGCAGGTTAGCGGTTACGCGATTTTGATGAAGTTTTTACGAAGAGTTCTACTTACTACCCAACTGGAGGTTCTACATTTATGTGATTATAGCTTAAAGCTAAATAGGGGAGCCCATTGTCTACGATTGGATCGCATGGTCGTTTGTGCGGTTTCTGGTTATCGGTGCATTGGTGGATTATTTATGACTGAGAAAAGGAAACACCAAGGGTAATTCAAGGAAAGAACTTGAGAAATGCGTGCTATATTTTGCCTTATCAATTCATGTGCAGGTTATGTGAAGACTCAGAATTTATGCTTCTTGTGGATGTGATGTACAAGAAAAGGAATTCATCCGGTTGCTTCTTTGGGAGTGTTCATGAGCTAACAGAGCGTTGGAGTTGGATTATATTCGGGATCAGGCCAGAGTGAGTGAATTTCAACAATCGTTCTAGTAGGTTCAAGAATTAAACTGCAGTGTCTAAGGATTTTGGTCCGTTGTGTGGTTAAGAATCGAGTTTTTGCAGTAGATTATGAAAGGGACTTAGAGTGTTTCTATGTTAGCACCAGGGGTCTGCGGTGCGATGTTAGAGAGATGGAAGAAAATAACTTCAAATTCGTAAAGGATCTTTTAGAATGGGTGTACCAGTTAGAGATGCTATTGTGAGCATAAGGAGGGTATGGGATGGTTCATGAGTATTGACACGATGTGGTCTCGTGAATTAGGTCACTTGGGATGAGTGTTTTTGGGTTTTGTTATGTTTTGAATGGAGTTATTATTATTTCTAAGGCAAGTCAAGATTAATTAGAATAAGTGGGGTCGGTTAGTAATGGTTTAAACTAGTATGATTCTGGCAATGATCTGTTTCTTCGGCGTGTTAAGTTATACAGGTGGTTTGTGGTTGTACATACGGGCTTGACAACCACCATAATTTGCTTGATTTGGGAGGTATTCGATTTATATGGCCTAGTTGTGTAAATGGATCTCGGAAGAGTTATGACGATTTAGACCACGACTTAAGGTTTGTATTTTCTACGGTCGTAGGAATTCAATTGTGTATTGCAATGGTTCTTCTGAAACGGGTTAAGTGAAAGGTTTCTAGCCAATGAAGTGATTATTCCACTAGTAGTTTAGAGGTTATGATGAATTCTTGTACTCTCGGTTAGCGGCATGATAGGTGTAGTGAGCGGCATGAGAATTGGAAGTTGAGGATCAAGGTTGCGGCTCGGTGTTAATAAGAATGTCAAATGCTCAGATAGGCATGGAAGAATTCATATGTTTAGAGTAAGCTGGCATTATCTTAGTGTCGCCTGAGAATGGTGTTCTGTGGAAGAGGCGTTGTGTATTGATTTGCGGATTTGTGATTTGCTTAGTACGGTTGGTGATATGGAGGTGCAGACTTTGCTACCTGGTGCGGAAGGTTGTGAGAGCGATCCCACGGGAAAATTGTATAACTGTGACATGTTAGTTAATTGACTGTTAAAGAGTGAAACCAAGTATGGAGATTCGGGTACTATCGCGTAATGTGAGAGTTTACGCTCGAAAGGCACTCTATTCTGTTGGTTGTGGACTGTGGAAGTTTATTCCTAATTGGGCAGCTACTCGTGTGTGTATGATTCGTTCCATTGTGGATCCTTGAAAGGTTGTTGGCCCAGTATGGTATGATCATAATTGGCTTGAGGTCCATTGGTGGGTCTAATGTGAATGTGTGCTCTACGTCAGGTCGGATATGTTCATTCAGCATAGCATTGCTTATGGAGGAGTGATCGGGTGTTGGATGTTATTCCTGTCGTCAGCTATTTCATGTAATACCGTATTGTGCCAAATGTGTTGTGAGACAACATGATTATTCACACATGTGTTGTGATCCCCTGTAGCTTGTTGTGTTATATGAGCAAGATGGCTCTCGGGATGCAGGTCATTTATCGCACCTTAGTTGTGCTTGGGTTTTTGTAGTGTAGGGCACTATCCGTCTACCCAGGGTTGTACTATGCACTTGGCGTGCTTATGGTCGATATCGGGCATTTCGTAAGTATAAACACTTCGGCATTATGGGTGTTTTCTTATTGATTGTTATGTAAGGATTGGGTTGCACGCGCCACGGGTATATTGTTTGGATCGAGTGGCATGCCGCCACGGGTATGTTTTGTGGATCTGGTTGTGCACCGCAATGATGTCATGCTATGATCGGGTTGCAGCTGCAACAGTGTCATATTTGGATCGGGTTGCACACCGCAACAGTGAGATGTTAAGCACGGTTCCTTATACTTATTTTGTGTACCTTGTTTCCCATCTCTGAGATAAAGCCATAACATCAATGTGGCCATTTTATTCGTTACGCGGGTTGGATGGTTTTTTGCCAGAGTTCGTTTTTTTCTATGGGTGACATTCGAGTTGTAGCTAGTTGGCGCTTTTATGGCGCTGTGTGGTTCTATCTTTATTGATTGGTAAGGTAATTTTACCGTTCCTTTCACATGCCATATTGAACCTGTTCAATAATCGAACTGTCGGTACGATCTGATCTAACAGCCCCAATTGTTCCACGACTCTCCATCGGATGATGTTAGCCGAGCTACCTAGATCAACTAACACATACTTAACTCGAGATTTATTAATGAGTACAAATATTACCAATGCATCATTGTGAGGTTGCATGACGCCCTCGGCGACCTCGTCTCTAAATGAGATGGATCCTTCCAGAAGATAGTCTCGAGTTCGTTTTTCTCTTGTGATAGAAACTTTGGTACATTGTATCATTGGCCCTTGTGGAATATCTACTCCTCCAATGATCATGATAATCACATGTAGAGGCTCTTCCTGCTTGATTTGTTTGTCGGCATACCTATTTTTGCCTATTTTTGAAATGGTTTTTAGCCCGCTCACTTGGGAATTCTCAAAGATGCCCATTGTTGAATAGACGAGCTGATGCAGGCGAGCCTGATCAAGCTACATTCATGCCTTGGAAGAAGCTACATTCATTCATGCCTTGGAAGAAGCTACGTTCATGCCATGATTGCACAATGATGGACGAAGCGGGTAGTATGTTGGATAAGACAAGAAAAGGTGTTGGTTCGTCTTGGAGAAGTAGGGCCGTGCGGCCATGCACTAGTTGAGGCCGAGAACTCAATGAACGCCTCAACTAGCTCTTATTAGTTATTTTGCGTAGTTAATCTTGAGTAAGACAATGACACTTATTTGGCCCTGCGTGGTCACTTGACACTTAGCCAAATTATTGGCCATTTTGCTAGTTATTCTTTTCCTAGTTGATTTAGGTTAACTCGTTATTCTTTTCCTAGTTGATTTAGGTAAAGGCTCATTCTATATAATCCTAAAGACTACATTATTAATCAATACACAAAAACCAGTGACCTCCTTAGGTTCTCTAAAACTCTCTGTGTGTGAACTTGTCCAACTTTTGGTGTGATTCCAAATTGAACTTGTTCCTTTGTTTGATCAAACAATTTGCAAGTCCATCGTTGTCTTGAGGGTTGTTTGTATAGTATAGGTTCTCCTTGACTTCATCAAGAAGATAAGTAGACTAGTTCCTACTTGTTGTCTTGATAGATCATTAAGCGTCTTGCTTTTATCCTTGTTTTCTTGTTTTCGAATTCCTTATTGCATCAGTTGGTATCAGAGCTTGGAAAGGGTTTGTTCTTACAATCCCAATCTTGTTCTTCGTGCCTTAGTTTTAGGGTTTATTCTTGAATTTCGTTTTTGATTTTAAAAAAGAAAAAAAACGTGAAAGAAGAGAAACAAAAAGAAACCGAGAATTGATTGTTGATTGTAGTTGCTATCACATCTAGGGTTGAGATCTCGAAATCTTCATTGTTAAAAAAGTCGTTCTTGAAACCCTAAGTTGAAATCTTGAAGTGAATTGAATTGTTAGATGAATTGTCCATTGTTCATGGGAATTGTTGAAGTTCTTGGACGTCAATTTGTAGTTCTTGAAATAATTCACGTTAGTTCTTGGACGTCAAGTTTTGTGAATTCTTGAAGTTCAACCGTCCTTGACAAATTTGCATTGAATTATTGAAGTTCTTGAACATCAACTTGTTGTTCTTGAACTTGTTGTCTCAAAAACGTGTAAAACTTGGAGGCTAGGAGAAGAGGAGAATAAGAAACCCTAAGCATAGTCTAAGAAGGAAACAACTCCCATTCCAAAAGGGAGAAGTTTCAATGAAGTGTTTCCCATTGGGATAAGGAGAAAAGGGGCGAAATCCAAAGGGGAGGAGAGAGAAATTTCGGCCTCTCCAAACTAGAGTGGGAAAGTCTCTAAAATTTCCTTATTTCTTGAATTTCCTTACTTCTTTGATTACACTATTTCTAATTAATAATTCTTAGGTAATTTTCTACTCAAGTTAATTACTAATTTTATATCTTGTAGGATTTCGTGCTAATACTCATAATTTCCACCTTCGTAGTTAATTCTTGGCTTCTTGTGCTTACTTTAAAAAGCTTTCCGCCTATAGAGTCACATAAATTCACTCACCCCGAAGAGAACTGGTGAACTTGTGAACTTGAAAGGTCGTCGAGGAACTTGATCAATTAGAGGAAGCCATTTTGAGGACAAGTTTGAAAGATCCTACCCGAAATATAGAGTGAACCCGAGAGTCATCCAAAAGTGAGAGAGGAATTTTGCTAACCTTAACACATTTTCTAGTCTTCTTTCTTTTGCAGGTACATGGCTACGAAAGGAGACAAGGTTGTAACCGACATTACTTTGGCTGAGCTCTTAGCTGAAGTAAGGGCAATTAGCGCTCGAATGGAGAATTTTGAAAAATTTGCTAGCAATCAGAAACATGCGGAGAAGGAACTAGTGATGGTTCCACCGTCAGACTCGACCAGTTTGAGGAAGTGGCTGGCCAAAACGAGTTGAGGGACGGAGGTGCTCAAAATATAAGGACCTTGGGAATTCCCCGGGGTATTATACCACCATTAATGCTATCCCGGAGACATGTAGCACCCGTCGGGGAAATGAGGGCAGTCCTTGAGAGTGATCAACCCGAGTTTGAGAAGTTTGATTATGACGATCTAGGGCAGCGAGACCTGAGGGTGAGACAACTATATGGGGGACGAGACTACATGGGAAGACGTGGTTTTGACCGTGGTCCGAGAGGGAGGCTTAGAGGTTTTGGTGGAAGGAATTTAGAGCCTGAGTTTGATGAATATGCTGAACATTATGAGGGCTTCCAACCAATCCGTGGTGGCCGAGAAAATGGCCGTGATAACGGCTTGAACAGTGTCAAGGTTACTATCCCTGCATTCAAAGGAACTAGTGATCCTGACCGATTTTTAGAATGGAGATGTCAAAGTTGAGCAGATATTTGAAATTAATGATATGACAGAGGAAAAGAAGGCTACATATGCCATCGCTGCTTTTGAGTCCTATGCTTTTACTTGGTGGGGGGCTGAGAAAAGTTCCCGAGCTAGACATAACCAGCCTACACGCATAACATGGGGGGAATTGAAGCAAATAATAACCCGTAAGTATGTCAACCCTGGGCACAAACAAGAGCATTACGAAGGTTATATGATTTGAAACAAGGGTTGATGTCCGTGGAAGAATATTATGATGACTTTGAGAAGATCCGCCTATCACTTGACATGGAAGACGAAGAAGAGGATGAGGCTATCATACGGTTCAAGAATGGGTTGAAAGAAGGCAAGGCAGCTCGCTATAGAGGAAGTTACGATTCCACTCCCATATGTCGAAACAAAGAGAGGAGGACACCGAACAACTGGGGGAGCAATCCCAAGCCGTGAGCTTAAGAAGACAACCGAGAGAATGGCACCAAAAATTGACCCTAAGGGGTTCGGAGGTAACTCTAAAACTCAACTCAATTCTCCTAGTGCATCTTCCTTTCAATGTCATAAATGTAAAGGCTATGGGCATTTCGCTAAGGACTGTCCTATGCAAAAGACCATGCTTATTCTTGATGATAGTTCTAAACTGTTAATTTGCCTAGTTCCTAAGAGTGTTTACTTAAGTTCTAATGATGAAGTTTCTACTAATATTCACCCCTTGCCTAGTGTAGTTGTTGATAGGTTCTCTAAGATAGCTCATTTCATTCCTTGTAATAAAATGTGATGATGCATAACATGTTGCTTCTTTGTTTATTGCTAATGTGTTAAAGTTGCATGGTGTGCCTCGTACTATTGTTAGTGATAGGGATGCAAAGTTTTTGAGTCACTTTTGGAAGTGCTTGTGGGGTGCTCTTAGCACCACACTGTCGTTTTCCACGTCTCATCATCCACAGACTGACGGTCAGATTGAGGTTGTTAACCGAACTTTGGGAGCTCTTCTTCAAGCTATGACCGAAGGAAAGGCAGAGACGTGGGCTAATAGATTGCCTATTATGGAGTTTGATTATAATAGAACTGTGTATAGAATGACTAGCATAACTCCATTTGAATGTGTTTATGACTTTAATCCCTTGATTCCACTTGATCATATTCCTTTGCCGAGAGATGCAGTTATTAGTGTTGATGGTAAAAACTGGGCAGCCGCGTTGCTCAAGTTTCATGCGAAGGTGAGGAATAACTTGGAGGAAGCTTATGAGAAAGTGGCGACTAAGAAGAATAAAGGGAGGAAAAACCTGTACTTGAAGAAAGGTGATTGGGTTTGGGTGCACTTCCGAAAGGAGAAGTTCCCGAACCAAAGGAAGGGGAAGCTAGCCCCGCGAGGAGATGGTCCATTCCAAGTGCTGCAAAAGATCAATAACAATGCATATGTTATAGACTTGCCTTGTGAGTATAGTGTTTCTAAAACATTCAACGATTCTGACTTAACTCTTTATGTTGCAGGTAGCGCCACCTTGAGAGATGATGCTGGCTCGATTTCACGGACAAAATCTTCTCAAGAAGGGGAGTATGATGAAGGCCAGCCTAATCAAGCTACGTTCATGCCTTGGAAGAAGATATGTTTGCTCATGCCTTGGAAGAAGCTATGTTCATGCCATTATTGCGCAATGATGGAAGAAGCGGGCAGCATGTTGGATAAGACAAGAAAAGGTGTTGGTTAGTCTTGGAGAAGGAGGGTCGTGCGACCGTGCACTAGTTGAGGCCGAGAAATAAATGAACGCCTCAACTAGCTCTTATTAGTTATTTTGCGTGGTTAATCTTGAGTAAGACAATGGCATTTATTTGGCCCTGCGTGGTCACTTGACACTTAGCCAAATTATTGGCCTTTTTGCTAGTTATTCTTTTCCTAGTTGATTTAGGTTAACTAGTTATTCTTTTCCTAGTCGATTTAGGTAAAGGCTCATTCTATATAAGCCTAAAGACTACATTATTAATCAATACACAAATATCGGCTACCTCCTTAGGTTTTCCAAAACTCTCTGTGTGTGAACTTGTCCAATTTTTGGTGTGATTCCAAATTGAGCTTGTTCTTTTGTTTGACCAAACAATTTACAAGTCCATCGTTGTCTTGAGGTTTGTTTGTATAGTATAGGTTCTCCTTGACTTTATCAAGATGGTAACTAGACTAGTTCCTACTTGTTGTCTTGATAGATTATTGAGCGTCTTGCTTTTATCCTTTTTTTCTTGTTTTTGAATTCCTTATTGCATCACGAGCCACTTCTTTCCTTAACTGTCTATAATCCTCAGTTCTGTGACCGTTATTACCATGATATTTGCATGTCAAGTTGTGATCCCTCTGTGCGAGATCGGATTGGAATGGCCTAGGCCATTTGGTGTCCTTGATGCGACCGATGGCCGACACTATACTTGATGCATCCATGTTGAAGTTATATTCTGATAGTCTCTGGCCGTATTTCCCCTGGGTTATCTGTGGAAACCTTTTCTATTCGCCAAACCTCGGTTGCTTGGACGCTGGTCGCTTCTCCTATAATTCTTAGTCGGGTGGACATTTGATTCGTTTCCCCTTCTATCTGAGCTGTATGGCTGGGATCGATCTCGGGGTGGCCTCTGCTCCTGATCGATAATTCTTTTAGACCTTTCGTTCACTCTATTGGGGTAAACAGACCCCGAAGGAGCTCCTACCTATTGTAAACATCGACCCAAGTGACCCGAGGTTATTCTACCATGTTTTGCTTCAATTGTTGAGAAGCAAAAGAACTACGGGGGTCGAGCCCTAGAGTAAATGTCTGAACAATCCATTCGTCTGTAATCGGGGGCAGGTCCAACCATTCCATCTGGAACCTCGACATGAATTCCCTAAGAATCTCGTTGTCTCTTTGCTTGACTTTAAACAGGTCCGATCTCCCTGTCTCAACTTTGATAGTGCTGGCATGGCCTTTTACAAAGGCATCTGCAAGCATAGCAAACAAATCAATATAATTTGGGGTTAAGTTATTGTACCAAATCATTGCTCCCTTGGATAAGGCTTCCCTAAATTTCTTCTGCAACACCAACTCGATCTCATCATCCTTGAGGTCATTGCCTTTTATTGCACATGTGTAGGAGGTCACATGCTCGTTTGGATATGTAGTTCCATTATATTTAGGAATATCCGGAATTTGAGACCTTTTCGGAATTGGCTTTAGTGCCGCACTCGGGGGAAAAGGTTTCTAAATGAACTTTTGGAATTTGGTCCCTTCAATATCAGAGGCGCTTTCGGGATCTGATCGACCCTCAAAACGTAAGTCACCACCTTCTTGTCATTTATCTCTATATTTTTCTCATCGGACTCCACCCGTTTTGTCAGTGCTTCGAGCATTGTTATCACCTCGGAAGTTTCCCCGGGTCCAAACCCATCTGGTTCTGTGACAATCCGTTCTTCTCTTCGAGTAGCTTCCCCAACCCGCTTGAGTTCAGCTGCGTTCTGTGCGTGATTTTGACTTTGCAGTTGTGCTATTGCCACTTACTGAGCTTGCGACATCTGAAAAATCAAACGTAAGCTAACTCTATCACCTCCTCCTTCGGGCGCTTCTCGAGCCGATAGCCGGGGTTCCCCGTGAATGCTATTTTCAGGATCAGTCGGTAGGTTGATATTGATGGCAACTTGTGAATTGGCATCTACTAGGTCAGCGATTGGAATGTCATTAGGGTCAACAGGGGTCATGCTGTTGCTTGGTACCATGTTATTATTTTCACCATGGTGGCCTGACTCGTCGTCAACATTCAGGTGAGCAGACTGAGCATTTGATATTTTGAATAATCCTGAAATCAAACTTCAAAGAACAAGTGTAAAATAGGGTGTGTCATAGAGATTCGTATTAAATCACCACTGTTATCCTTAGCCCCATCGTGAGTGCCAAACTGTTTACCCTTAAAATGAGTAACAATTAAATTTGTGCGAGGTTTAAAGGATACGTGATTTAATTTCACACGAATGATCTAATAACAATAAATAATTGAATTAAAGGAAAACAAGAGATCAAACCAAATGTGATGAAACAATTAAGCCTGGCATTAGGTATGATGCTAGAAACCGGTACCGATGGAGCCCTCGAGATGAGCTTGGTTGAAGCTAAAATGTCACGACCCAAGCCGGAGGGCCGCGACTGGCACCGGACCCTACTCAACGGGCGCCGACGTACCCTTCATCTAACTTTCCTTATTATCTATAAGGCTGTTCATATGCATATAATCTCGAACAATAATTATAATGAACCGAGACATAATACCATGATACGAACATACTTATGTACATAATATAGCCAACAAGGCTGCAATGCAAAACCATAAAACAAAATACATACGTTTGCCGACAAGGCAATTCAACTGTACATAAGTCAACCCATCACTTGTCTATGCATAAATTGACACTTGTCTATGAGCCTCTACAAAAATGTACATAATGCAACCTACGTCGGAACAGGGCCCCGACATGCCCAAAACAGAATGCATACCAAGACTGTGGCAAGTCTGAAGGATGGATCTCGCCAATATCTGCTGAACTGGGTAGCCTACTGTGGTGGGGGAGCTTCGTCTATCTGCCCGCTCGGACCTGCAGCACGACATGCAGCGTCCACAAATAAAGGATGTCAGTACGGATAATGTACTGAGTATGTAAGACATGAAACATAATGCAAGAACAATAATAAGCATCAGGGTAAGAGACATACAACCTGTACCATCTGAATGCCTCTGAGGGAGACTAACTATATCATGCCTGACATGTATATGCATACACACACAGATATATATATATATATATCCTTTTGAAAATCATCATATACATATATACGCCTCTGTGGGCCATCATCATCTTATACATATGCCTCTGTGGGCCTCCTCATTATCATACCCAACTGATTAGTGGTTGCAAATAGGTGCCTGCCCGGCCGACGATAGCGCGGCGCGGTAAAGTAAAATAGCTGTCGTCTATAGCGCGACTAAATAGAGTAAAACATATATTTGTACAATAGGTGCCTGCCCGGCCGACTATAGCGCGGCGCGGTAAAGTAAAATAGATAATGTATGCTGGACTCATAAGATTCATGCTACCATGGTGCCGTAAGGTCGAATAAATAATAACATATCAATCCTCCCATAAGAGGGGAAACAATATACGTAGAACTACCTTCTAAGAGTAGAGTATTTTTGGGGTTCGTTCATTGCATTGTGTACAGTCAGAGTCGTGCAAAAGAAGGAAAAGGACAGTCTCACATACCTTGCAATACTTTCCAATCTCAAGCTATGAAACTTTAACGACTTCTTAGTCTACAATAAGAGAAATAACATTACCGTTATCGTTTAAGCGTCGTAACTATTATGTATCAACTGTAACCTATTTTGCGATAAAATGGACAGCACCTCCCCTATATATATGACTTCACACAAGTCAAAAAAATCACCAAACATCCCAAACAACATCAATAACAATCTTATTGCCTCCCAAAACAGCCCACGCACAAACTTAATCACTTCATACATACGATGGCCACTATAGTTGTGTCAAACGGCCCGGAAATGTTATGAACAACTATCAGCCCATAAACCTAAATATATATGGTGTTTCTCCACACCCTTCATCCTCAAAAACTGCACAAAACAGTAGTAGGACATGCAGCCTAACAACAACATAAAATAGTCCACAAAACAGTCCGCTACAACTGAATAACTCGAACTCACGGCTTCCGATCACCGTCCCGTGAGTTCTTACATATATAGAACTACTTACCAAGACTTAACAGTAGAAAAAAGGTATGAAAGAGAGCAGTAAACTCACCTTACTTGTTAGATAACTCAGCCCTTGCTTTGGTTCTTCAAACTCTAGGGTTTATCCCCAACTAGAACTTGAAAGAGGGGGAAAATCGATTAGGGTTTGTGTGGGAATTTTGGGGAGGGGTTGCAGGGGTTCTATTTAGGTTTTGAAGCTCTGGAATAATAGTGAAATAATTGACTTTAAAATCTCTTAAAATCCCTCTCTTGGCCGACTTTGGGGCTTTTAATTTTATCCCTTAATTTTGGCAAGTAGGTGATGCACCTACTTGTCACCTACTAGCCTGCGCAGGTCTGCGGAAATACAATTATCTCAATACTCCGAGATCGTATTGACAAACGGTTTGATGAGTTGGAAACTAGACTCATAGACCTTTAATTTGGTAGGTAGATCACCCCGTAATTCCTTGTAAATTGGGAGAAAAGCGCAGAAACATTTGACCTAACGTTTAAGTAAAATTATGAACCTAAGTTAGGACAACTTTTGTCGACTTTTGTTTCATAACTCTTTTGACTTCAAGACTTATGAAACGGATATTATATCATCCAAATACCTTAAAACAAGAACTCTTGGTGATGTTAACCACTTCTCGATTTACCCAAAAATGCGAGTTACAACATCCTTAACTCATTTATCTTCTAATACTTGTTAACCACCCTTATACACCTTTGCATCGTTTAAGACCAATAGGACTAAACTCTTATTGTCTCACAGGTAATTCTCTTCTCGAACCTAGGTAGAATATCTTACAGTGTAATCTAACACGTACAAATATGGGTTATAACATAAAAAAATGGACAGATGAATAACACTTTGAACAATAGCTAGACAATGAAAATAAATTTTATTGCTTTGATATGCGTGCCAGCAATGGTTAAAAATAAAAAGGTTCTCCCCTTTATATAATAGGGGATTTTCAATCCTAGTACAAGTCTAAATAAGGTGAAAACCCCTTTCTTATATTAAAACACGATCTGCAGTTGACATCGGGCGTGATCCGCGCCGTAATATCCAGTTGATGGCGGATATTTTGGCTCCTTGTTCGTCCTCTCTAATCGTCTTCCCTTTAACCTCGATTCTTTCTTTTTGCTTGAGCTCGATTCTACCCCTGTTTGGCCATGCCCGATTCTTGACGTGTAATTCGTCCTCTCAGGCTCTGATCTATGGGCGGCCTCGACTTTACCCGAGCTAGCGTCGAACCACGTTGTCTCTTGTTTCCTCATTGGAAAATAGGGAGTAACTTTATCCCCGATTTTACCCGTATACAGAGGTATTCATTTTAATGCAAGTAATTTGTAAGATGACAAGGGAACTGTGTAAAGCATTAACATTTCCTGGAAAATAGATCTTGGAATGTAGGGTCACAAGTAAACCTCTTTAAATGACTATTATAACTGCAAGGATTTGAACATTTGTTTAAATTCCACATTTATTACTTCTCTTTTCAATAATAATGTCCTACATCTTTAATTAATTAAGGTTTACCATTAGTTCAAGTTTCTTTCCCCAGTGAATGAAAGGGAAAATTAAACTGATTAAAAGTCACCATGATGTTGTCTCAAATTTTAAATGAAAAATGTCGATAGAATAGTGATTTCAATCTTAAAATTGTATTGAACTTTGCCATATGGGAGAGGATTTTAATCTGAAGTTTCGTATTAATAATTTTTCCCTTTTTTTTTTTTTTTTGCTCAACGAAGTATTTGGCTTCTAGAAAGAACGATCGATGGAAGAAAATCCCTTTACACAGATATAAGATTCATAAATTGATAGTTCATCTAACTAAAGATCTTCTTATTGCTTGTTTATGCGTATAATTTTGCAACTGATGATAACAGAAAACTCTCATAATTACAAGGTTGTTTACCCTTAAATCCGGATAACAATTGAATTTGTTCGTGATACTAAGGATCCGTAAACCAATTCGATACAGTATAAAATATAACGTGAATGATTAAAAAGTAACAAGCAAGAGAAGATAGCTAAACCACAAGTATTGAATAGCTGATGACGAAAATATAAGGAACAGGTAAGTATTTCGCTGAGTAATGATAATAATAAAGAATAGCAGTAAAATATATTGTTTCTTTCTGAATGAGTTGTCGCTTACATTGAGGGGTCAATGTCCTTCTTATAGATGAAAGAATCCTAAATAAAGTAAAAGACTGATTACAAGGCTAATCCCTTTAATTACGGGATTGAATATCCTATGATGGCTTAATGTTCATAACGGTTGCGACATTTACTCCTGATGTGATGCCACGAATCTGCGGAATTTCCGGTCATAATTAACTTCTTATTTCGGAACAGGCCTCGATCGGTCGATGTCGGTTGCCTTATCTCGATTACCTCGAACTCCCCTGCTCGACTCGCTTCCTCCGGGTCGGGATGGCCCGGTCCTGTATCATGCCCGGTCTGATTTCTCCTGAGCGGTTGACCCAATACAGATAGTCCCCTCGTTTATTGGAGGGTAAGGACAAGAAATGACATGAGTTATCAATCTTCGAACTTCTTGTCTAAGCGATCGATATCTCCACTAAACGTGACGCGAAAGCAAAGCTGTCAAAATCGCTTATCCCCAAAAAGATTCTATGTGTGACGGTAGCGTAGTGATGCACGCAACCGTCGATGCAGGAAATCATTACCTGCCCTTCCTGCAGAACCTTGTACCTTTTTATTGCATTTAATGCGTGTATTTAATGCCGCTCACTTCATGCTTTGTGCCGCCGCTTTTTGGGAAAGTATAAATACTTCCTCCCCCCTTTGAATTAGTCTGTTTGTCTTCACGCTATTAATCACTTTGTCTCTTTCGATCTTCTTAACCAGAAAAACCCTTAGTCTTCTTCAGAAAACTTCAAATTTTCTTAAATTTTTCTTGTTTCTTGCTTCCGCTATCCCAATGGCAAAAACTTCTAAGTCAGTTCCTAATAGGCAAAATTCTCCTGCCCAGTCTGTTGAAGAGGCTGAGCCCATCCGCAATGAAGAGCCCTCTATGGAGCCTCCATTGAAGGCCTTCATCCCAGTGGGATGCTACATAGGCTCCGACTTCAAAGTCGAGAAGCCGTCCACAGTACCTGGTCGAGGTGAACCGGTTTCAGACTATATTAGTTCGATCACCCTAAAACACCTTGAGAGGGTGAAGGCTAAGTGTCATTGGATTGATAAAGAGATAATAATACCTTCTCCCAACGAGGCCATTATTACACATGTGGAAGGGTACCTTAGTGTATATACTTACCCATTCACATTAGGACCCATAGACCCTCTGATTGTCGAATTTTGTAGGAGATACCAGGTCACTTTGGCTCAAGTACACCCTTCCATGTTGCGTATAGTCTATCTTTTTCATTTTTTCATAGATAAGGTCGAGGGGGGACACCTTTTTACCCTCGACCATTTGCTTAGATTATACAATCCCTGAATGTTCCGAGGGGGACTGATTAAGTTAGCTCGCCGGGCTAGTAAGGCCTCGTTCTCGAGCATTGACGAAGACAGGGATCGGGGCTGGATGAGCCGATTTGTTCGAATTAAAACTTCTGACCTGATCCCTGCCGATAACATGTCGTTCCCCGAGAAGTGGAACATGAGATGTAAGTGCTTCCCTATCTGACTTTTTTCATTACTGTTTTCAGCGTATGACTGATATGTTATCATGTGCAGCCGTTTCCCAGGCACCGGCCGCGATCGATGACCTAATGGACTGGGTCAGGAAAATCGTGGCCTAGAGGTTGTACTCCGAACGGGCCTGGAGGGAAATATCAAAAGGCCTTTGGGAGGCTAAGAACCATGGTGAGCTTCGTCTATACTCTTCTTTCCCAAAATAATCGGTGTCAAAACTTAACATTGAAAGTACGCTTTGCAGGTCTCTCGAAGGATGTCGAGTTGAGGTCGGCAGTTACCAGTGGGACAGTTCCTCGTCCCCTTCCCGTGCCGGAGAAGGAAGGAGGAAAGAAAAGAAAAAGGGCTCCCGACCATGCTGAGCCCAAAAAGAAGAAAGGTAGAAAGAAGATGGCAGCTCGTAAGATCACGGCCCCCGATGCCCCTACCGATCCGAGTGACGACTCCGAGGGGGCCAAGAGCCCCGATCTTGACAAAACCCCTCGGGAAGTCCCCGAGCCTATTACGGAAGAAACCGGTGCCTCTTCAAAGGCAAATGTTGAGACGGAAGCAAGGGCCAAAGATCGGGCCAATGTGCAAGAGGCGGCACAGAGATCTTCGGATATTCCCGAGACGGTACATTCTCAATCCTTCTCAGAGACAATCCGAGACGCCGGAACACACACGCCGGGCAAGGTGCCGGTCACAGCAGGGATCTTCGAGGAATTTTTCGACGGGGTGCCATCGGCCGATACTTTTGGCCTTGAAATCCCCAGAAGGAGTCCCCCAGCCAAAACAAGCAGAACGTCGGCTGGGATTAAGCTAGTAGATATGTTCCCCGCACCGAGCTCGAACCCTGAGAGGAATCGGGTGATAACCCTTGCTATCCCCGAGGATGCCCGAGCATTAGGCCCCCCCGGTAGGCATAGCAAGCTACCTCCACAGCTTGGCAACCGAAGAGGACCGAGCTGCTATGAAAGCTGTGGACTGGGCTTGCTTGTTTAACGAGTCTGAGCAAGCATTGAGCAATGTAAGTTTTTCTGTCCACCTTAGATTATATTCAACACTTTGGTTCACATTCCCATACTGAAAGTCTCCTGCTTGAATTTTCCACAGTCATCGGTGCTTAATCACGAAGTGTTCCTATGTATCAAAGAAGGAATGGCACTAGAATGGGAATGACGTCAGCGGCTTGAAAATGAACTGGCGAATCTCTGGGCCGATCTGAACTCTGCAAGGAAAGAACGTGCCTCTTGCGTTGACCGGTTGGGGAAGATGGACAACCGGTTGGACCAACTTCGGTCCGAGCTGAGTGAGGCAAAAGCTGAGGCGAGCAGTTGGAGAATCAAGACCGAGCTTCTAACTACAGAGACAATGACTCTCAAAAAATAGGTCTCGGCAGCTCAGGAAACAATCGGAGCCCTGACTAAGGACAATGAATACCATCGACTCCAAGTTGAATCGTCCAACCAAGACCGGACGGCCCAGGCCAACCGACTTCAGGAAGCAAAGCTAGAAATCTCTGCTACTAAGGCCAAAGCTGATGGCTTGATAGCTCAGTATAGAGCTGATGCTGAAGTAGCTCATGAGCAATCAAAGGCGCTGACCGAATACACTCAATGCCAAACTCGCCTTACCGTTCTTGAGGAACTTCAGGCCCGAGGCTTCGATTTATCTCCCGATGTCGCTAAGGCATCGAAAATCGAGGATGAAATGAGAAGGAAAACATTTCCTGAAGAATACGAAGACGGCTCAGATTGACATTGTCTTGTTCTCTATAGCCTCAATGATGTAACTATCCCACTTTGTATAGTAATATTTATTCAATATATCCCAAGTTTGTATTTTGATTCTCATGTGTCAAAATATCCTGCCTTAGCTAGGATCATAAATCGCGACCGACTAATTAGTAATTAGCTCGGCCTTAGCCTCGTAGTAAGTTCAAAATACACTAACAACTGGTTAGGCCTTAGCCTTGTTCAAAGCGATAATTAGCTTGGCCTTGGCCTGGTTCAAACAAGATATCATTTGTTCTATTTTCAACCATTTAGCTTATAGGGATCGAGGTCATGCCTTAGCAAAATTTTTGGACCCTTATCAAATAAGTTTAACTTTGTCTCGAAGTTCTGTTCTTCGAGCTTCGATCGAATAAGAATTTTTAATTTGATCCGGCCTTGGCCGTAAATCGGGATTGCCAGGATCGGTCTTAATTCCCTTTGTGCTTTATTAGCTTTAATAAGACCTTAGCCTGGTGTGCCGGTTTTGGGGTTTGCCTTGTTAGGTCTTATCCCCCCCGGTCTCGATGCGCATCTTCCACGAATATCGAATATAGACAATGCGAAGATAATAAGAGAAGCCCTTAGGCTTGGTTACATAATGTAGGCATCAAATGACTTAGTTAATATTTGTGTAATCGTACATCTTCATTGGTCGGAGGCGAATAAGATCGTTCTATCCGGGTACGGCTCTTCTGGCCGTTTGACCCTTACATCATTTCCTAGTGATCTTTATTTTGGCCCCTCGAAATTGAAGTAAGCAAACGAATGTAGCTAGAATTTAACATGGTTGATCTATGGTAGCACGACATACGGTTGCCTCATTAAAAACCTTGCCTTAAAACCCAAATTGGGACAAAACCGGTCGAAGGGAAAAAGAGTGCAGCGCGTGCTTTCAGCCCTAACATTTGGCGTTTACTTGTCTCATATCGATCTGTCCTGCATAGGTTAGTATCGATAAACAAAGTGAAAAGAAAGTAAAAAAGGCATAGT
>MCJB01052474.1:0-22615 GCA_002018475.1 Nicotiana obtusifolia | reverse complement strand
ACACGTCCAGACGACGTAAAGAATTCAGGAGGTTCAGATGGCCAAGAATTCCAGATGGACAATCAAAATCCAAGAGGCGCACAAAATATTTCAGACACAGAAGGCCAAGAAATTTTCACAAGAAGAACAGATGCTTTATCTGCCATAAGATTGGACATTTCGCAAAAAATTGTCCCCAGTCAAGAAGATCTGTCAAACTCCTTGAAGAGATTGAAGATTACACTGGCATACATCTTGCAAAAGAGGAGGACCTTGAATCCATATTCTCTGTGGATGATGAACCCAATGAAGAAACTTTATTCTCTCCCGATATCTATGAAGATCAAGGCAATGATCAGTACCAAATTTCAGAACCAGTGATCGAGGCCCGAGAGGAGATCAATGCTCTCACAGTCGTTCCTCAAGTAGAACTTAAAGTCTATTCATCCAAATGGGATAAACCAGCTCGAGTTATTGCTTTCATCGACACCGGAGCTGCTTCCTCACTCATAAATCCTGCTGTTCTCCCTGAAGATCAATGGGTGTCGCATTTTAAAGATTTCAACACTGCATCAAATGCAATCTTAACCACAATCGTCATTACAAAGCACCCGGTCACCATTGAGTTCTTTCCAGCATTGAAGTATAGAACCAAGCTGCTAGGATCTGATGTGCCAGGAAAAGATCTTATTATTGGATTCGACATTTACAGGCAACTTAGAGATCAACTCCAGATCAAGGCTAACGGGATAGCTTTTAAAAAGCAGTTCAGACTTTATTCTGAGATTCCAAGGCTATTCCAAATCACCAATGACGAACAAATCAAAGAGATTGAGCAAAATCTCATTGAACATTCATGTCCTGAATTCCATAAGAATTTCATGAAGAAAGGAAAAAGCCCATATGGAAAAACCAAGAGTTTTTTATCAAGCTCCCTTTCAAGAAAAATGAAAACATCAATCCGACAAAGGCCAGTCATTCAGGCATGAATCCAGATCATCTTCAGCTCGCAAAGAAAGAATGCGAAGAACTTTTGGAATTTGATTTGATAGAGCCGTCGGATTCACAATGGGCATGCGAAGCATTTTATGTCAACAAAGAGCTGAGCAGACAAGAAGAAAACTCAGGTTAGTTATTAATTACCGCCACTAAACTATTTCCTCCAAGATGATAAATTCCCCTTCCCAAATAAACTCACTCTTGTCTCCCACTTAGCCAAGGCCAAATATTTTTCCAAGTTTGATTTAAAATATGAATTTTAGCAATTGGGAATCCACCCTGAAGAACGACCCAAAACGGGATTCTGCATCCCCGATCATCACTTCCAGTGGAAAGTCATGCCCTTCGGGTTGAAAACTGCACCCTCCTTGTTCCAAAAAGCTATGATAAAAATCTTCCAACCCATCCTCCATACCTCCTTAGTTTACATTGATGACATCCTGTTATTTAGTGATACATTGGAAGAACATGTCAACTTGCTTCGTAAATTTGAGACATTAGTAACACAGTACGGAATCATGCTCTCAGCAAAAAAGACGGTTCTTGCTCAAAAGGAGATAATTTTCTCGGAATGCATTTTGCCCAAGGTGAATACAGTCCAGGACTACATATATGTCAGGAATTACTTAAATTTTCGGATACCAACCTCACAACAAAGCAGATCCAACAGTTTTTGGGTGTAATAAATTATGTAAGAGATTTCATCCCAAATATCTCTACATACATTTTGCCGCTCACAGAAATGCTCAAGAAAAATGCACCATCATGGGGAGAGAAACAGGATGAAGCAGTCAGAAAAATAAAGGAGAATGTAAAAATGTCAAGTCTCTCTACATCCTTTCAGATGGAAAGAAGATACTGCAAACTGATGCCAACCCTCAATATTGGAGTGCCGTTCTATTTGAAGAAAAAGATGGCCAGAGGAAAATATGCGGATACGCCAGTGGAAAGTTTAAAGATGCCGAGCAACATTATCACTCCACTTTCAAGGAAATTCTTGCAGTAAAGAATGGAATCAAGAAATTCAATTTCTTCCTTATCCATACAGAATTTCTAATAGAAATGGATATGAAGGCTTTCCTAAAGATGATCCGGATAAATTCAAAAATTATCCCCAATCCTCAGATTTTCTGATGGGCTCAATGGTTCTCTCCATACAAATTTCAAGTCAAGCACCTGAAAGGAAAGGATAATATTCTCGCAGATTTTCTGTCGCGACCGGAAGAATTCTCAAAAAGATTTCCCACAGCAAAACTGAAGTCAAAGCAAGAGCCAATTAACCACATCTTTATGCTTTCAAATACACCAAGAACAACTTCATTAAAGCCAACAGATCATCCACCGGAGTTGTTCAACCTCATGGATCCCTTTGATCCGTCAATTATTATGGAAAGAAGAACTTATTATGAGCTCCAAGTTTTCCGGCAATATGGAGGATCCATTCTCAATCCTTATGGTATCAATCTAGAATATCCGTTCTGCCATATATTCATAGCTCAAGCTAAGGATTTTCCACAAGAACTACTGTGGTTTTTCTGGTACCTGTGCCATCAGTATTATATTTTCATGGAATTCAAATGCAACGTCTTCAAGGATTTTGATAACATTGCACCAGCCCTTAGAGTATTTTTACTATGGTTCAAGCCTAGAAGATATTGGAAAAATGTTTCAGCGATTCCTACGCAGCAAAGATATTCATGTTTTATAGGCCAATAAAGATCATTAATGGAAAAGTCCAGGCGCAAGCAAAGGCATCATTCTGGTGGAAATTTCCCATGTCCATTTTATCAATGGAGGAAGAATATAGTGAGGCACAAAGAATCCTTTTTCAGCAAAATAGGTGCATCCCGAAAGAGATATGGCCAAAAGACTGGGCAAGCTGGAATTATACCAATACTCATCCTCACTGGGAAAGAGTCCGGGAAGCAGCAAAAGAATATCAAACACCATATGAAGTCATCCGAGAAAAGATCACTCATGCCATTTCCAGATTAAAGTTGCAGATTACATCTCTCAATCCAAAGGAGAAGGAACATAGCAGGGAAGAACCGTCAAGTTCCAGGCGTTTTCACAAGGTCTTCGAAAATGCAACACAATACTTTCACATGGCGTCACATGCTCCCTCATACTTTCACATGCTACACCATGTATATTTCACCCCTTTCACATGTTTTCAGGTGTTTTTAGTTGTTTTGCCTAAAGTCCTTCACATGCCGAGAGGGACCCGCTTGTAGATAAGTTTGCCATGTAAGATAGGTTTATTTTATCCAAATAGTTTGTCTTGTAATAACCTCCTAGTCCTATATAAAGGAGGCCTTGTAGTA
Organism: Nicotiana obtusifolia; assembly: GCA_002018475.1. Classification (NCBI taxonomy): domain Eukaryota; kingdom Viridiplantae; phylum Streptophyta; class Magnoliopsida; order Solanales; family Solanaceae; genus Nicotiana; species Nicotiana obtusifolia. The sequence continues at coordinate 19,313 of MCJB01052474.1, read as the reverse complement.
GTTGTAGGTTCATCTTAGAACGATCTTAGAACGATCTTAGAAACCATCTTGTAAACATCGTGTAACCTTTGTAAATCTCTTGTGATATATTACATATGAGTGCTTTCTAAATTTCCCTCTTGTTCTTTCTTTCGAATGGATGGAAAGGCCGGTCCACGTATGAAAATAAAGTAAGAATACTCTTTGAAAGTTAGCTTATTGTAGTACGAAAGTTTTCTGAGTTATGAACAGCTAACGTTGGCTATAGTACAAAAGTTATCTGAGTTGTGTAGCTTGGCAAGCCGTCCCCAATGGGTTGTTGAATCCAGCCCCTTTTTGTAGGAAAACTTTTGCAACTATAAACAAATCAACTGTTTATGTAGCTTGGCAAGCTGTCCCTTATGGGTTGTTGAAGCCAGCCCCTTTTGTAGGGAAACTTTTGTATCTATGATTTAGCTTGCTTTCCTGGAGTCTCTTGCTTTGTTCCTCGTACTGTGCAAGTTGGAAGAATTGACTAAGGTTTGACTTTTGAGTAAACAACCTCGAAATTTGAATTTGAAGGTTTCAATAGGTTTGTATGGTGATTTCGGACTTGGGCGTATGTCCGGGTTGAGTATCAGATCACCCAGGAGCATTTCGGTTTTTATTATGGAAGGTTGGCATTTTGAAGGTTTAAGAATTTCTTAAGTTTGATTTGAAGTGAACTTTGGTGTTATCGATGTCCGTTTGAGTTTTCGAGCCTCAGAATAGGTTTGTATTGTGATTTATGACTTGTACGCAAAGTTTAGAGTCATTCCGGAATGCTTTGGTATGGTTCGTATGCGTTCATCGAAGTTTGAAAGTTATAAAGTCAAAGAAGGATTTCCATCGTCGATTCATAGTTCAATGTTGTTTGGCGTGATTTGAGGCCTCGACTAAGTTTGGAATGTATTTTGAGACGTGTTGATATATTTGGTCAAGGTCCCGGGAGCCTCAACTGGATTCCGGATGGTTACCGAATCGGATTTTTAGACTTAAGGAAAAGGTGGAGGATTTTGGTTGCTAGTGCAACCGCGTCTGCGGAAGCTTCACGCAGAAGCGAGGCAGTGGACCGCAGAAGCGGCTAGAAGGGAGCTGGGTAGAGCCCACAGGTGCAAAAGAATTCCCGCACCTGTGTGACCACAGAAGAAGCCCGGGGATCGCATAAGCAATAGGGAGTGAGGCAGGTTGGAGGCGCAGGTGTGAGGTTTATGCCGCACCTGCGAGACCGCAGAAGCGGATCCTCGGTCACAGGTGCAACTCCGCAGAAGCGGAGTCTGGTTCGATGATGCGAATATAGGAGGGTTGAAGGGGGACCACAGAAGCAGTATTTTTGGCCGCACCTGCGGAACCGCAGAAGCGGTCAAGTGGCCGCAAGTGCGATGAACGATGGGCAGACGACCTGGTTTTTATACGGGATTTAGCCCACTTTCTTTTATTATCACTTGGATGGAGAGATTGTTGGAGAGTTTCAAGGGGAGAGTTTTCATCATCTAGTGCAAGGTAAGATATTCCCACCTATTGTGAGTTAAATACTTGGATTATGTACGGATTTTTACATAGGAATTAGTAGAAATTTGGGATTTTTGTAGAAAACCTATAAATTGGTATTTTTGGATTTTGACCACGAAATTGGACATGAAATTTGGAATAAGTTATATATTTTAGTTCGTGGTGTTATGGATAAAGTTTATCTTAGAAAATTTTGGGAATTCGGACCCGAGGGTTGTCTTTGTTGGCTTTTTGAGCGGAGTTGGGAATCATTATAAATCATTAAATAGTACGTATTGGGGTATATTTTGATTGGTTTGCACGTTGTTGGACTAGTTTTAGAATGATGTCCATTGGTTCGAGGGGTTAGAGAGACGTTGGAGCTGGTGATGGAACTTCGGAGTGAGGTAAGTCTCTTGTCTAACTTTATGAGGGGAAAACTACCCCTAAGTAATCTATTTGTTATGTGCTATTTGTTGCGGGGGCTACGTATGCACAAGGTGATGAGAGTTCGTACGTAGCTAGATTCGTGTTATGTCGGGGTAGACTTAGGTTCCCGCCACGCTATAACTATATTGTTTGAGTTGTCTTTTGCCTATTAAATTCCTTTATTTTGTTGCGACTTGAGACTAGACTTGTGTACAGTGATAGACTTGCTATTATAGAGATTCGACGGGCTTCATGATTAGCCGCGAAATAATTGTACTCCTCTTACGAACTTCTCCCGTGTTATGCGTTCTCATCGAAAGGTTTGCCTTAAAATTTATAACTCACACGTCTATTCGTGAGTGGGGTCAAAGACCCATCAAAGCTTTTTATTCTAATGGGATCGGGCCATTCGCCTCGGCAGTATAATAGATACATCTATGGTTCGTGCCACTCGACCCTCGGCAATGCGCACATTATGATGGGATTGGGCCGTTTACCTCGACAGGATTATGTATCACACTCTCATAGGAACGGGCCATTCGCCTCGGCAATACAATAGATGTATCTATGGTTCGGTAATATTATGATGTATCGGGTCGTATGCCTCGACATTTTTATAAAATACTCTTATAAAATCGTGTGTAATAATTGATAAGAAGTCAGTATATCTGTGAGTTTTACTGCTTTGAACTATGACGACCTATCTAGTGAGGTCCACTATATATATACTCCGATTGAGGGGGTAACTACTAGCGAAGAGCTTGAGTTACTGCTGAGAGGAGAATTGTACCACGTATTTTTACTTGTTATTTCGTTTATTTTTTCTGACCCGCATCTGTTTACTTCTACTGTATCTGTCTTAATGGACCACTAGTAAGTGTCAATGTCGACCCTTCGTTACTACTTCTCTAGGGTTAGGCTAGATACTTACTGGGTACGTGTTGATTTACGTACTCATGTTACACTTGCTGCATTTATTGTGCAGGTACATATATGTCTGGTGGCCTTTTGGGTGCAAAGGCGCAGCTATGGCGGGACTTCACTGTGAGCTGCATTTCATGTTATGATCCGCAGCCTGCAGAGTCTCCATCAGAGTTATTTGTATTCTCCTATCTAATTTGTATTCCAGACAAATATTGTATTTTATTATATTTCCTAGTTGATGCTCATGCACTTGTGACACCGGATTTTGGGGGTTCCTACGGTTTATTCATTATTGTAGTTCGTGAATATATTATCATTTACCAGTAAATTCTATTTCATACTATTTAATTAATAAAATTATGATTTCAAAGTAATAAAACGAGTAATTAAATTGATCAATCACCCTTGGTTTGCCTGAAGGCGGTGTTAGGAGTCATCATGACCTTTAGTGGATTTTGGGTCGTGACAGCTTGCTATCAGAGCTTTAGATTCACTTGGGTCTCACGAGTCATGAGCAAGTCTAGTAGAGTCTTGCGGATCGGTACGGAGACGTCTGTACTTATCTTCGAGAGGCTGCAAGTCTGTTAAGAACACTCCCCTTCTTGATTTCCTCATCGTGCGATTTGATTCCATTGAGGCTTGTGCCTTTATTTCCTCCCTACTCAATCTCATGCGACGTGAAGCGCTTGTTATCAATTGGGCGTCGAGTAGTTGTATTGGTACTGCAGACGTGGTGCGGGATATTTTTCCTTGCGTGTTCGAGCAGGCTATAATCGTCGCCTTGTGAAAGGATGTTCTGTCGCTTCGGTTCAGTATCTATACTTCCTATGGTTTTGAGGCTATGCACGGATTACTAGGATGTTCATGCGTTGTTATCGCAAAGTGTTGGTGTAATGGTAGGGTGCTTGTCTATGTGTCAAGACAGTGAATGACTTGAAAAAAAGGATTTCTCGGTGCGTGATTTAGAAGTTCGGCATTCAATTCCAGCAAAGGAAAGGCAATCGGACTATGGATGTTCATGCCCTGGTTGATAAAGTGACAATACTTAGTATTGTCGAGCGTGGTGGAATTCTCATTTGTGATGTGGCGTCGTCGTCCTTGTTGGAAGCATTAAGGTCCGCCGATGTTATAGTCTTCTTTGATTTCTGCCTTCGGGGCAGGGTGTTGTGAAATGGTGCCTAAGACGCGGTTGTCAGAGGTAGCAATGTGTAACGATTTAGAATCGAATTGGTATTTCTAATGTTGATAGCTCGAGAAAGATGATCTTCTAGGAGGTTTATGGTTGGTAGCAATTTATTAGTTCAGGTGCTACAGAGATGGGTTTTGATTTGGGGTAGCATTTGGGCAGCGAAGGATGAGGAAGGACATGATAGGAGGTGTCTCGTGGTGGTTGAATTGCTAGCAGGTCAAGTATGAAAAGCGGATTCGAGAAGTTGCTTAAAGAAGATGGCTTAACCAAAGTGGGAGTGGCATATGGATTTTGTGGTAGGATAGCCACATGCCTTGAGAAAAGTTTAGAGCGATTTAGGAATCGTGATGGGGAGCGACTAGGTCTACGAATTTATTTGGAATGGTGGCTACTGTATTGAAGAGCATCGTATATGGCAAAAAGGAGTTTGCTTGAAATGAAGAGGGGTGTGAAAACTTGATTAGCGTTGGGATGCAACATGACTTCGAGTTTGGAATGTATTGTCGAACTTTCAGTTGATGTCAATGGGGAATGAACAAACTTGTACAGCTGGTGGATGACCACGGGCTCAGGAGAGTTTACTAATTTCGTGGTAGTTGTACCTAGTGCAGCGTCGTTGGGAGATGTCGGTATTAAATTCCTTTACAGGTGGGCCATCAACTGTGGAAAGGTTAGTGGTTATGTGATTTGACGAAGTTTCTCCGAAGAGTTCTACTTATTACGAAGCGGAAGTCGAGTATACGATTATGGCTGATAATTTGGGATGTTCATATGTTTATGAAAAGTTTAATAAGAAACTACAAGAAATTTGGCGGGTTAACAGTACGGGATCATGGTAATTGAGGAGGAGGAATCGTTGTGAGCTCTACATTATGTGATGGTAGCTTAAAGCTAATTGGGGAAGCCCCACCGTCGACGATTGGATCACGTGGCTGTCTGCTTGTGCGGTTTCTTGTTATCGATGCGTTGGTGGATTATTTATGACTAAAAAAAAGAGGATACCAGGGGTAATTCGAGCAAAGAAATTGATAAATGTGCACTATATTCTGCCTTATCGATTCATGTGCAGGTTTTAGGAAGACTCAGAGTTTATGCTTCTTGTGGATGTGACGTATAAAGATAAAAATTCAGCCGGTTGCTTCTTTGAGAGGGTGTTCATGTGCTAGCAAAGCGTTGAAGTTTGGTTATATTCAGGATCAGCTCAGAGTGGGTGACTCTCAACAACTATCCTAGTGGATACAAGAATTAAAGTGCAGTGCCTAAGGATTTTGGGTCCGTTGTGTGGTTAAGGAATGAGTTTTCACAGTGGATTACGAATGAGACTTGGAATGTTCTATGTTATCATCGGGTATGCGGTGCAGTATTGGAGGAAGGGAAGAAATAGCTTCGAATTCGCGGAAGGTCTTGCAGAATGGGTGTACCAGTTGGAGATGCTATTGTGCGCATAACGAGAGTAGGAGATGGTTCATGAATATTGAGATGATGCGGTCTCGTGATACGGGTCACTCGGGATGAGAGCAGATTTGGTTGGTTACGTCTTGAATGGAACTATTATTATTTCTAAGGCAAGGTGAGAGTAAATTAGAAGAAGTTGAGTCGGTTAGTAAAGGCTGAATCAGCATGACTATGGCAAAGATCAGTTCCTTTAGCGCGTGAAGTTTTACATATGGTTATGGTTTTACGCGCGGGCTTGCCTGCCACCACAACTTGATTTATTTGGGAGACATTTGATTCGAATGGCCTTGCGGTGTAAATGGATTCCAGAGGAGTCATGGTGATTTAGATCGCGACTTGAGGTTTGTAATTTTCTGCGATTTGGGAATTCAGTTGCGTACTGCATTGGCTCTTCTGAAATGAGAGTGAAAGATTTCTAGCCAATGAAGTGTTTATTGTACTGGTAATTTAGGGGTTATGATAAATCTTGTATTCTCGCGTAGCGGCATGATAGGTGCAGTGAGCGGCATGAGAATTTGAAGTTGAGGATCAAGGTTGCAGTTCGGTGTCGACAAGAATGTCGCGAGCTCGGATGAGCAGGAAGGATTTCAAACGTTCAAAGTAAGCTGGTATTTTCTTTAGTGTCTCCTGAGTACAGTGTCCTGTGTAAGAGGCTTTGGGTATTGAATTGTGGACTCTTGGTTGGCTTGGCTGAATTAGTGCAGTTGGTGGTGTGGAGGTACAGACTTTGCTACCTGGTGCGAAAGGTCATGGGAGAGTGTCCCACGGGGAAATCTGTTTAAGTGTGACATGTTAGTAACTTGATCGTTAAAGATTGAAACCAAGCATGGAGATTATGGTACTATCATTAATGTGAGAATTTATGCCTGGAAGGCGCTCTATTCCTTTGGTTGTGAACGGTGGGAGTTGTTCCGGATTGAGACGACTTCATTATTCGCACATGTGTTGAGGTCCCATGTAGCTTGTGGTGTTATATGAGAAGGATGGCTCTCAAGATGCATGTCATTTATTGCACCCTAGTTGTGCTTGGGTTTTGTGGCGTGTAGCGCTATCCGTCTCCCCAGAGTTGTATGTTTGCACTTGGCGTGCCTTTGGCCGATATTCGGTATCCCGTAGGTAGAAGCATTATGGCTTGATGAGTATGTCCTTATTTATTGTTATGAGTGGATCGGGTGGAATGCCGCCACGGGTACGTTGTTTGGATTAGGTTGCACGCCGCAACGGTATCATGTGTGGATCGGGTTTCACGTCGCAACAGTGAGATGTTGAGTACGATTCCCTATATATATTCATGTGTATTTGGTTTCTCATTCTCTAAGAAGGATTCATAACATCTGTTTGGCCATTTTATTCGTTACGCGGGCTGGGTAGCTCTTTTCCTGAGTTCGTTTTTCCTTATGTATCACATTCGAGTTTGTAGCTTGTTGGCGCATTGTGGGCGTCATATAAGATTTTTGGCAGTGTCCGAGATGGCTTATTGCCTGAGCAGCTTGTATTGGGTGAGACGAGGTTATTGGACCTAGGATCAGTGCAATCAGATTTATATAAGGTACATTAAAGAGTAAATATCATTATTCAATCAAAATAAAGTAATGGTCCTGTCAGGAGGAGAGACTCCGTGCTTTGTTGATTCGGTAGGCGGTTATTAGTTTCTACACATCTCTTTCGTCGTGGAAGTATTGCGCGAGTTGGAACCGGGCTTATATGTGTTATGAGGTATGTTTGGGCGCCGGGTCAGTGAAATTGCAGCTGTTGTGCTTGGAGGAGGTTGCCCTGGGCAAATGAGTTATGCGGTGCATTGTGTGATGTCAGTATGGGTGCATGATTATGTGTAAATTCAACATGTGGAGATTTATATTGTGTTCGTATGTTAGAATCAGGTCTTGTAAAGAAATTCGGAAGTAAGAATTTGGTTCTAAGGCTTATTAACTAAATAAAAGGGAGGACCTACAGTTCGGCTCGAGCTAATGTGCCCAACTGGGTTGTGGTGGCACAAGTAGGTGCACAAGCTGTTGCACAGCGATTTTGGACAACTCCGGAGTAGTTCTTAGCACGTTCCAGGATGAATGTATGTTTAAGTGGGGGAGAATGTAACGACCCGACCGGTCGTTTTGACCTCTAGCGCGTCGTTCAGTGGTTTGAGGCGTTGAGTAGCTTCACTTCAGGCATTATGACTTGTACGTGTGGTCGGAATTGAATTTTGAAAAGTTCGGGATTGATGTTGAAAGAAAATTCTAATTTCGGCTTTAAGTTGGAAAAATTGACTAAGGTTTGACTTTTGAGTAAATAACCACGAAATCGGATTTGAAGGTTCCAATAGGTTCGTATGGTGATTTCGGACTTGAGCGTATGTCCGGGTTGAGTGTCTGATCACCGGGAGCATTTCGGTGCTTATTATGGAAGGTTGGCATTTTGAAGGTTTATGAATTTGTTAAGTTTGATTTGAGGTAGACTTTGGTGTTACCGATGTCCGTTTGAGGTTCCGAGCCTCAAAATAGATTTGTATTGTGATTTATGACTTGTACACAAAGTTTGGCGTCATTTCGGAATGCTTTGGTATGGTTTGGACGCGTTCGTCAAAGTTTGAAAGTTTGAAAGTCAAAGAAGGATTTCGATCGTCGATTCATATCATCGCAGAAGCGGACTCGCAGAAGCAAGGCAGTGGACCACAAAAGCGACCTCGAAGAAGGAAGTCCTGCACCTGCGTAACCGCAGAAGCGACCTGGGGGTCGCAGAAGCAATAGGGAGTGAGGCAGGTTGGAGGCGCAGGTGCGAGGTTTGTGCCGCACCTGCGAGACTACAGAAGCGGATCCCTGGTCGCAGGTGCGACTCCACAGAAGCGGAGTTTGGTCTGCAGATGCGAAGGCAGGAGGGCTGAAGGGGGACCGCAGAAGTGATATTTTTAGCCGCACCTGCGGAACCGCAAAAGCGGCCAGGTGGCTGCAGGTGCGATGAATGATGGGTAGAGGGCTTGGTTTGTATACGGGATTTGGCCCACTTTCTTTCATTTTCATTTTGATGGGGCGATTTTTGGAGAGGTTCAACGGGAGATTTTTCATCATCTATTGCAAGGTAAGCTATTCCCACTTATTGTGAGTTAAATACTTGGATTATTTCCGGATTTTTACATGGGAATTAGTAGAAATTTGAAATTTAGGTAGAAAACCTAGAAATTGATATTTTTGAATTTTGACCACGAAATTGAACATGGAATTTAGAATAAGTTATATATTTTAGTTCGTGGTGTTATGGATAAAGTTTATCTTCGAAAATATTTAGAATCTAGGCACGTGGGCCCGAGGGTTGTCTTTGTTGGCTTTTTTAGCGGAGTTGGGAATCATTATAAATTGTTAAATTATATGTATTGAGGTATATTTTGATTGGTTTGCACGTTGTTGGACTAGTTTTGGAATGATGGCCATCGTTTCGAGGTGTTAGAGAGACGTTAGAGCCGATGATGGAACTTCGGAGCGAAGTAAGTCACCTGTCTAACTCTGTAAGGGGGAAACTACCCCTAGGTGATGGATTTGTTATGTGCTACTTGTTGCGGGGGCTACGTGCGCACAAGGTGACGAGAGTCCGTATGTAGCTAGATTCATGTTATGTTGGGGTAGACTTAGGTTCCCGCCATGCTATAACTGTACTATTTGAGTTATCTCCTGCCTATTAAATTCCTTTATTTTATGTTGCGACTTGAGACTAGACTTGTGTATAGTGATAGACATGCTATTGTAGAGATTCGACGGGCTTCATGATTAGCCGTGAAATAATTGTACTCCTCTTACGAACTTCTCCCGTATTATGCGTTCTCATCGAAAGGTATCTCTTAAATTTATAACTCACACGTCTATTCGTGAGTGGGGTCAAGGACCCATCAAAGCTTCTTATTCTAATGGGATCAGGCTGTTCGCCTCGACAGTATAATAGATACATCTATGGTTCGTGTCGTTCGACCCTCGGCAGTGCACATATTGTGATGGGATCGGGCCGTTCGCCTCAGTAATACAATAGATGTATCTATGGTTGGAAATATTATGATGGATCGGGTCGTATGCCTCGGCATTTCTATAAAATACTCTTATGAAATCGTGCGTAATAATTGATAAGAAGCCATTATATCTGTGAGTTTTACTGATTTGAACTGTGACGACCTATCTGGTGAGGTCCATTATATATATACTCCGATTGAGGGGGTTAGTACTAGCGGAGAGCTTGAGTTATTGCTGAGAGGAGAATTGTACCACGTATTTCTACTTGTTATTTCGTTTATTTATTCTGACCCACATCTGTTTACTTCTAATATATCTCTTATTGGACCACTAGTAAGTGTCGATGTCGACCCTTGGTTACTACTTCTCTGGGGTTAGGCTAGATACTTACTGGGTACGCGTTGATTTACGTACTCATGCTACACTTGCTGCACTTATTGTGCAGGTACATATATTTCTGGTGGGCTTTTAGGCGCAAAGGCGCGGCTATTGCGGTGACTTCATCATGAGCTGCATTCCATGTTATGATCTCCAGCCTGCAGAGTCTCCATCAGAGTTATTTATATTCTCCTGTCTAATTTTTTTTTCCAAACAGATGTTGTATTTTATTATATTTCATAGTTGATGCTCATGCACTTGTGACATCGGGTTTTGGGGGTTTTGATGGGTTATTCATTATTGTAGCTCGTGTATATATTATTATTTACCAGTAAATTCTATTTCATACTATGTAATTAATAAAAATTATGATTTTAAAATAATAAAATGAATAATTAAATTGATCAATCATCGTTGACTTGCGTGACGGCGGTGTTAGACGCCATCACGATCCTTAATGGATTTTCAGTCGTGACAGCTTCCTCCAAAATATTTTACTTGAATTTCAATTAGGTTTCATATAGCAGGGATATGAACACTCTTTCCAGCTTGATGTTTTGGATATGGCTCAGCTGATCATTCACCAAATTGGATCCAATTATTACTAACTCAAACCCAACATGAGATGACATGATGCTGGCTCAACATTAGGTAAATTATGATGAAGAATGGGTCCTAGCTTTGATACATTGTTTAAAAAAAATAATTGTTGCCTATTTTGACTTAAGCTCAAAAACTAGTATTACCAAAGACTACATTATTATTATTTTGGTACATAAAAAAGAATGAAAATTTCTTAATATCATTCATAAGCTACATTACTTTCATCAACCAGAAAATTCGTACATTTGTTTACTTTCCGTGAGATGTGTATGATAATGGCGTTGCTCCCTGATGGAGTCCACACCTATTAATAGAAAAAGAAGAAAAAAGAAGGAACAGATGCCAAAACCGATTTTGGCCAAAATTGGTTTTGGGTCTCGATTTGCAAATTACAAATCGCAAGTTGCAGGAAATCAACTTTTGATTGGTTAAAAGTTGCGGCACTTTTTCTATAAATAGAAGCCTTCAGCTTCTTATTTAATCGCACCAATTTAAGAAAAATATAATTGAGAGTTAGAGAACAATGTGAAGTATTTGCAGACACTGTAGTCTGTGAGGGAAAATACAAAATGTGGGCGATGTTGTAGTGAGATAGGAATCTCAAAAGAGGGTTATTCTTTTGAGTGCGGTATTTTACTCAGAACTACGAAGTGTAAAATTCCTTATTATAGTGGATTAATTTTCTCTTCTCGGGCCCGCAATTTTTTTCCTTATTTAGAAGAATTTTTCACGTTAAAATCTTGGTCTCATTGTTGCTCTTTTATTCTTGTTGATTACCGTATCTCGGTGCTACGTTATTATTCCGTTGTTATTACCATAAATATTATTTTTTGTGGAGAATTTATTCCCAAAATACTATTCACGATCAGTAGCACTATACTTATTGAAAAAATAAAATATTCGGAGTAAAGTACGAGGTAGTAAACTTCAACGGAGATAGCAGTTTCTCAACATGGCAAAGAATGATGAGGGATCTGCTCATCCAACAAGGATTACACAAGGTATTAGACAATGATGCTAAGAAGCCTGATACAATGAAAGCTACGGATTGGCCGACTTGGATGAAAAGGCTGCTAGTGTAATCAGGTTGCACTTATCAGATGATGTAGTAAGCAACATCATTGATGAAGACACTGCATATGACATTTGGACAAGGTTGGAAAGCCTATACATGTCCAAAACATTGACAAATAAATTATACATGAAAAAGCAATTATACGCCCTACATATGGGTGAAGGTACAATTTTTTTGTCATTTAAATGTGTTTATTGGACTAATCATGTAGCTTTCCAACTTCGGAGTAAAGATCGAGAAAGAGGATAAAGTCATCTTGATCTTGAACACATTGCCATCTTTGTATGATAATTTGGCAACAACAATCCTGCACGGTAAAACCACTATTGAGTTAAAGGAGGTCACATCGGCTCTACTACCCAATGAGAAGATGAGAAAGAAGTCTAAAAGTCAAGGACAGACTCTCATCACTAAAGGTAGAGGCAGGAGTTATCAAAGGAGTTCGAGCAAAATGATAGATCCAGAGGTCGTGGGAAGTCCAAGAACCGATCCAAATCAAAAGTCAGAAATTGCTATAATTGCGATCAACCAGGTCACTTCAAAAGAGATTGCCCAAATACAAGAAATGGCAAAAATGAAAGCAGTGGCAAGAAGAATGACAATAACACAACTGCCATAATGCAAAACAATGATAATGTTGAGCTCTTTATAAATTAGGAAGAGGAATGCATGCATTTGGCAGATCCAAAGTCAGAATGGGTGGTTGATACAACAACATTTTATCATGCTACCCCAGTAAAGAAATTTTTTTTGCAGATATGTAGCATGTGATTTTGGCACTGTGAGAATGGATAACATGAGTTACTCAAAGTTTGCGGGGATCGGTGAAATTAGTATCAAGACAAATGTCGAATGCACATTGATTCTAAAGCGCGTGTGGCATATATCTGATTTGCAAATCTCAGGAATATCTTTGGACCGAGATGGATACGAAAACTAGTTTGCAAATCAAAAATGGAGACTCACCAATGGATCATTAGTGATATCAAAGGGAGTTGCTGGTGGCACGTTGTACAGGACAAATGCAGAAATATGCTAAGGTAAATTGAACACGACACAAGATGAGATTTCTGCAGATTTGTGGCACAAAAGAATAGGTCATATGAGCGAGAAGGGATTGCAGATTCTTGCTAGGAAATCACTCATCTCATTTGACAAAGGTACAACGGTAAAATCTTGTGATTATTATTTATTTGGTAAGCAGCATAGAGTCTCATTCCAAACATCATCTGAAAGAAAATTAAATATACTTGATTTGGTATATTATGATGTTGTGGTCTGATAGAAAGTATTGAATTGTGTTCCGAAAACTAATAAAATTGTGCAAATTGCAGGAATGCTAAAAGTTTGGTCTATCAAAGATGAAATCTGACTCAAAAAGAAATGTTCCGAAGCACAAGGAAATAAAGGGAACAGAAGCACAAATATGCGGTCCACGGAAAAAATTCTGCGGCAGCAAAAGAAATTACGAACCGTAGAATTCCATCTGCGGCCGCCAACCAAGAAGGAAAATTCATCAGAACTTTCAGCAATGTGCAGACCGCACATGAATTGTGCGGCCGCAAAACCAGGCTTTTACTAACAAAGATGCAAATTACAGAGAATATGCAAGAAGACCAAGTCCTGAAGCCTTTGTGAAGTACGGGCGGCACAAGAATTGTGCGGCCGCAAAAGTTTGCCTCGCGGTGGTAGTCCAAAAATGTGAGGCCGCAGAAACCTCCTTCCTGCCAACTGAAGAAATCTCCGGACTGCACATGGGATTGAGCAGCCGGAGAACCTCCTGTGGGGCATTATTGTCCGCGATTTTTGGCCCTGTATAAATAGACGAGTTTCATAAAATTAGGTCAAGTCTGGACATACAAAGCTGTCGTAGCCATTTCTTCTAGCTATTTTAGGAAGTTTTAGCTTATTTGAGTACTTTAATATTAAATTTCATCATTTTAATCTTCTATTATGAGTTATTTAGCTTTTCTTTTTTATTTTCTGCAAATTTGATTATGAGTAGCTAGATTTTTACTAGAGTTGTGACCCAACCCTAGTGTGTAAACCTTGTGGGTAATTAATTTAGTGCTTGTTTATGATTGGGTATTGATTATTTAGCTTAGTTCATGCTTCAATTTTAGAATTAATAGTTGCAAACATTGATTCATGCCTATTTGACTTAGTCTCTACTTGATAAAGAGGGACCCAATCTAGGACAACTTAGCTAACAAGGAATTGGGTTAATTGAGATATTGATTAAACCTAATTAAAGGGTTCAAACTAGTGATAGTAAGAACCCAACTTAAGCTCTTATCAACTGTTTTGGTTGATACCCATTTGGACTTGAGAGAGCCAAATTGGGTAAAATCACTCTCTGACCGAGAGGTATTGAGTGGGTAATGTAGTGTTGAGAGCTATAATACACCCCAATCAACAAAACAAGCATTAACGTCATTATCCCATTAAGCAAACACCAAGGTTATGGTCACAGCCCTAGGCCTTTAACCCATTTGGAAAAACCTCAAAACATGTATCCCTAATCTATTCTCTTTAGCTTGCATTCATTAGAGTAACAGTAGAAGTAGAAAACAAAACTCTATTGTGGAAGTGCAATCTTAGATAACCCATTTGCTTGCTTCAAATGTATACTCCTAATGCCTTATAACTCCTAATGGATTTGACCCCGACTCGTAGTTGGGTAATTATTATTGCATACGACCGTATCATATCTCTTATTTAGGTGTGTTGTAGACGTCGTCAATTTTTGGCGCCATTGCCGGGGAGTTAAAATTGGGTTAGCTATATATTTTGGTGTGTTTTTGGAATATCTTCTTTTCCTTTCGTGTTACTAACTTGAGTGAGAAATCGTATGTACAACCATGGCGAACAATGAGCTCGGAAATTTGCCTTTGGGGGATGTGGACGTAGAGGATGAGCAAATTAATGAGGTTCCTCTTGAACCTCAAGCCAATAGAAGAGGCTGAGTGCCTCATGACAATGTCCCCGCTCCACCCCCATCTCCACCATGAGAGACTCTACACCGAATATTATCCAATGAAGGATATGCAAGTGCAATAGTCCCTCCCGTATTAGGGCAGGCAACTTTCAAATAACCAATGTGATGCTCACTTTGAGCAACGGGGTTTCTTCACCGATGCACCAACCCAAAATGCTTACAAACATTTGAAGGGCTTTGTGGATACATGTTGAGGGAGCAAGAAAACTAATGTTTCCGAGGATGCATTGAGGCTAAGAATTTTTCCCTTCTCTCTATGGGGGAAATCTTTAGATTGGTTGGAACGTTTGCGAACCATTCCATTCACACTTGGGATGAGTTAGCGGAAAAGTTTATTTCTAAGTTCTTCTCTCAGGGGCACATGGCTACAGTTCGAGATGAGATTTTGGCATTCAAGCAAGAGCTAAATGAACCACTATACGAGATATGGGAACGTTATAGAATAATGGTTAAGGAATGTCCCAACAATAGTATGACGGAGAACATGATTCAACAAACTTCCTATCGTGGGATTAACACAATCAACCAATGTGTAGTGAATCAACTTGCCGGTGGGAACTTCATGACTACGCCTTATGCGAAGGCATGTGAGATTTTGGATGATATGGAAGAAATGTCATCGGCTTGGCAATCCCGGGCCAATGTTCCACAAGATGACCCAAACATGATCCACCTTCACAAAGAGTTGCAAGACCATGGGTAAGCCATTGCCGAGTTGACAACCACCATGACGCAACTAGCAAAGGCCCAACTAAATCAAGTGCAAAATTCCAAGCAAGTCAATGCCATAGAGGGAGTGAACATGATGGTGAACAAGAGGAGGACCAAGGGTCCACAAGTGCAAAATCGAGTGGAGAATTATGTGCAAGAAGATAGTGGTTTTGAGCAAGATGATTACTATAATGAACAAGAGAAGGAAGTGCAATAAGTGAACAACTGTCTAGGGCAAAGAAACAACTTCCAAGGCCCAAACCAACAACAATGGCGGCCTCAAAACAATCGAGGAAATTGAAATTCTAACAATCAAGGCAATTGGAGCGGAAATAACAATCAAGGGAATTGGCATAACAACAACAATCAAGGAAATTGAAGTGGAAATAATCAAGGAAATTGGAGGGTAACAATCAAGGCAGATGGAACAACAATCAAGGCAACCAAGGGTCGGGTTTTCAAAGGCCCCCGATGTATCAACAACCGAGCAACCCGCCTCCTTATCCTACCCATAGTTCAAGTTCTTCAAACAACGAGATGGTTAATATTGAAAATATGTTCAAGCAAATGATGGAAAAGAGTGCCGATTCGGATGCCCAACTTTCCTCACACAACATATCAATCCGCAACCAAGAAGTTCAAATTGGGAAAATCTCTCAAGCTCTAAATTCTCATCCTAAAGGGGCACTACCAAGGACACGGTAGTAAACCCAAAGGGTGGAAACAACACATGCATGCCATGGCTGTTACTACAAGAAGTAGAAGAGGTGGGAATGCACCCACTTCAAGTCAAAGGCAACTTGTGGATGATGAGCAAGTGGCACAAGAAGAAGAGAAGAGACTCAAGAAGAGGTAAACCCGTCTAGGGATCACATTATTGACATACTAGAGTCGGTAGTGCAAAAGGCTAAGGTACCATTGCCTAAGCCTCCACCTCCATACCCTCAAAGACTTTCCAAGCAAAATGGTGAGAATCAATTCAAGAAGTTTATTCAAATGATGAAGAGTCTCTTAATCAATATGCCATTAGTTGAAGCTTTGGAACAAATACCCGGTTATGCCAAGTTTATGAAGGATCTGGTGACAAAGAAGTGGCCAATGAATTTTGAAACTGTCAAATTCACTCAACAAGTGAATGCCATTGTGCATTCAATGGTTCCTACATTAGAGGATCCCGGTGCTTTCACGATCCTTATACAACTAGAAGTGTCGAGTTTGCTAAAGCTCTTTCTGATCTTTGGGCAGGTATCAATTTGATGCCCTATTAGGTTTTCAAAACTTTGGGGATTGGGAAACAAAGACCCACCTCTATGAGATTGCAAATGGTCGATCATACTATGAAGAGGCCTTTGGGAGTGATTGAAGATGTCTTGGTTCGTGTTGAAAAATTTATTCTTCCGGCGGATTTTGTCATTCTAGATTGTGCGGTTGACTATGAAGTGCCGATTATTCTTGGGAGACATTTCCTTGCTACGGGGAACGCTCTTTGTGATGTTGAAGCCGAAGAGCTTACATTCCGGGTTGGTAATGAAAAAGTGGTATTCCATGTGTGCAAGTCAATGCGGCAACCAAATAGAGATGAGGTGTGTTCGTTTGTGGACTTGGTGAATGATATTATTATTGATGATGCAAGTGCTATAATCAATGTTGGTGATATGTTGGAGGCCGTCATGCTCAACTTTTATGATGACGAGATGGATGGCTTCATGAAATGTGTGAACTCTTTTCAAGGAATAGGGTCGTACAACTATGCACCAGCTACAAAGCCTTCTATTGAAGAGCCTCCCACCTTGGAGTTGAAGCCATTGCCTTCACATCGTTGGTGTGAATTTCTTGGCCCCTGTTCTACTTTACCGGTTATTCTTTCCTCTTGTTTGACTAACGTGCAGGTAGATTCCACATTAGCGGTGCTACAAAATAAGAAGAAGGTTATTGGATGGACATCGGCGGATATTCGGAGGATAAGCCTCGCCTTTTGCATGCATAATATAAAGTTGGAGGATGGTGCCAAACCATCTATTGAACATCAAAGGAGACTCAATGAGGCCATGCAAGAAGTTGTCAAGAAGGAGATTATCAAGTGGTTGGATGTCGGGGTGGTCTACCCAATCTCTGATAGTTTGTGGACTTCTCCGATTCAATGTGTCCCAAAGAAAGGGGGCATGACGGTGGTCACCAATGAAAAGAATGAGTTGATTCCTAGAAGAACGGTGACCGGATGGAGGGTGTGTATGGACTATCGCAAGCTCAACAAAGTCACAAGGAAGGATCACTTTCCACTTCCTTTCTTAGATCAAATGCTCGATAGATTGGCCGGCCGTGCTTTTTATTGCTTTCTTGATGGGTATTCGGGCTACAACCAAATTCTTATTGCTCCGGAAGATCAAGAGAAAACAGTCTTTACATGTCCCTATGGTACTTTCGTCTTCAAGCGGATGCCATTTGATTTGTGCAATGCACCGGCGACTTTTTAAAGGTGTATGATGGCTATCTTCATGAACATAGTAAAGGACTACCTTGAAGTTTTCATGGATGACTTCTCGGTGGTTGGGGATTCTTTTGATGATTGTCTTGCAAATTTGGATAAAGTGTTGGCTAGATGTAAAGAAACAAATTTGGTGCTTAATTGGGAAAAATGCCATTTCATGGTCGGGAAGGCATTGTCCTTGGCCACAAAATCTCAAAGCATGGTATTGAAGTTGACAAGGCAAGAATTGAGGTGATTTCTAAACTTCCACTTCCAATTTCGGTAAAGGGTGTGCGGAGTTTCTTAGGCCACGCAGGGTTTTACCAGTGTTTCATCAAAGATTTCTCTAAGGTGGTGAACCCGTTATCAAGCTTCTTGAGAAGGATGCTAAGTTCAACTTCAATGATGATTGCATGAAGGCTTTTGAATTGTTGAAGTTCAAGTTGACAACTACTTCTATCATCACCGCTCCAAATTTGAGTGTCCTTTTTGAACTCATGTGTGATGCAAGTGACGTAGTGGTTAGGGCTGTTTTGGGGAAAGGCATCAAGGAAATTTTTTATCCGGTCTACTATGCTAGTAAGACCATAAATAGTGTCGAGGTAAACTATACCGTTACGGAGAAAGAGTTCCTTGCCATTGTGTTTGCAATTGAGAAGTTCTGCCCGTAGTTGAAGGGTGCAAAAATCATTATCCACACGGATCACGCGGCGCTTCGGTATCTTATGAGCAAGAAGGACTCCAAAGCTCGATCGATGAGATGGGTGCTTTTTTTGCAAGAGTTTGATATTGATATTCATGATAGAAAAGGGAGTGAAAACCAAGTGGCAGACCACTTATCTCGTTTGGAGGAGGAGGGGAGGCCGCATGATGGCCTTAAAATCAATGACTCCTTCCCCAATGAGCAACATTTGGCTATTTCAATGAAAGAGTTGCCATGGTTCGCAGATCTAGCAAATTTTCTTGTGTGTGGAATCATTCCGGATGAGTTCTCTTCAAACCAAAGGAAGAAGCTCAAACGGAATTGTCAAGATTATTTTGGGATGAATCATACCTTTTCCGGATTTGTACGGATGGGGTGATTAGAAGATGTGTACCAGAAGAAGAGCAAGGTGAAATTCTTGGGGCTTGTCATTCTTTGCCATATGGTGATCATCATGGTGGAGCAAGAACGGCAGCCAAAGTGCTTAGTTGCGGCTTTTATTGGCCCACTCTTTACAAGGATGCAAGTGAGCTAGTGAAGAGGTGATGAATATCAACGGGCCGGTGGAATCTCAGAGAAGAATGAAATGCCTTTCACAACCATCTTGGAGATTGATATTTTCGATATGTGGAGTATTGACTTCATGGGCTTGGGCTCTTTTGTGAGTTCTTGTGGAAACACCTACATCTTGATCGAGGTTGATTACGTGTCCCAATATATTGAGGCCATTTCTTACCCAACAACGAGGCGAGAAGTGTGGTGGCTTTCTTGAAGAAAAATATTTTCACAAGGTTTGGTATCCCACGTGCTATTTTAAGTGATGGGGGTCAGATTTTTGCAACAAAGCTTCTGACACTTTGCTTAGCAAGTATGATGTTACTCACAAAGTCTCGACCCCTTATCA
>MCJB01052473.1:11661-30657 GCA_002018475.1 Nicotiana obtusifolia | reverse complement strand
CCAATTTGACGTGTATTAAGACTTTCTATTTTTTTTAAAAAAAAATTGTTTTCTATTTTGCGAATTATGCACTCTTATTTAAGGGTTGTTTGATATATTTATTTTCATGTGAGAAGCCGCTGACTAATTTATTATATGATTATATAATATTATTAATTATACATAGTTTTACTATATAATTATCATATATATTTCTAAAATTTGTTATACTGTATGTATTAATGGAATAATTTGTTATTATACCGTTTAAGAGGGTAAAATTATGTTTATATTAAATGATCGCATGAGAAAGTGACACGTGGAGCTGAAGACAGAAGGTAGTTGAATCCGGAGGCAACGATCTCGTCTGCTACCAGAAAGAATGATATTCATAAAGATGAAATAAATGCCTGCCACCCGGTAGGATTTAACGAGAAATATTCTACAACATTAAGTACATGGTCCGTTACAAGGAATGTGGCATTCACTGCCTGCCGTTACACATTCTTCAATAGCCCTCATAATTGTCGTTAAAGAGAGGCTTGATCCTAGGACCTTGTTCCCTAGGTGCAGCTATAAATAGTGAGCTCTATTATTATTGTAAAGGACACGAACTTTCTATCAAGCATACAATATATTCTATCAAAAGATAACATTTTACTTTTTTGCTTATCTATATTGTTCTTATTGCCCACGGAAGCTCTGCACCCGAGATCAATATATCTATTGTATCATTTCAATTTTAAGGCTAAGTCTTACATTTTAGTCTAGTTCATCTATTATTTTCGGATCAAATTAATTCACTTGTCTATAAACCACGTATAAATTCAATGGTACCGTTTTATGGGTAAACAGTTCGGCATCCACCGTGGGGCTTAGACAGTTGTGTAATTAAGCTAGTCCTTGCCTCTTTTACTAACACATTTGATTATTTGTTCTTAGCAAAAAATCATAAAAAATGACAGATAATGGTGTTAACAACACACACAACCTTGAGGCCCAAGGAAATCAGCCTCAGCACGAGGATTCAATCAGTGATACCTGCAGCGAGGGGAACGAGGCCATGCCGGTCCACAGTATACTGTACCTGCAACACGTTCGAGAGGCGACTCCTGATGATGCTGATGAAGAGCACGTCGTCAAAGCGGTAAGGGTCTTGAAGGAGCAACAAGAGGCCATTTTAGGCTATCTCACACGGCATGTTAAGGTTATGACAGAGCTGAAGTAGGCGTTATCGGGTGCTTCCAATAACGCGAATGGCCGAGGTCTAATTCCTCCTGGTGCTCCCGCAAATCAAGCAACGTAGAGGGTCGACAACAACACCCCGAGGGGCAAGGTCGGCTTCGATGGGGCTGGGGGAGAGGATCCAGTCACAACAACGAGAGGGATCCCTTCAAAAACGAACTCATACGGTTTATGAGGGAAGTGAACGCTCGCATGGTCAAATTCCGAGCACACCACCAGTGCTGAAAGGGCCAGACTCAAAGAAGTACACTAAATTGCCGTACAAACCAAGCGCGGCACCATAATTGATGACCACCCCTAGAACGAGGCAGCTCCATCAGGAAATCCATAAAAATATCTACCCAAGGACTAGTAGGGATGGGTAAGGGAGTATACAAACCATGATTACTAGACCTAGACTTAGCTCGTTTGCAGTCCAAACAAGCTCCACAAACTCGCGCCACATCGCGCCTCATCTTAGGCCTATGAAACTGCTCCCCTAATATAGCCAAGGTCTTATCTACCCCAAAGTGTCCCATCAAGCCCCCACAATGTGCCTCACGCACCAACAACTCGCGCTATGAAGACTCGGGTATACAAACTCTCCCTTTCTTAAAAAGGTACCCATCATACCATTGATATTTCTTAACTCGTTGTCCACTAGCTATGGCGTCACATACACTCTTAAGCTTAGGATCATGCATATACATAGACTTAATACTCTCAAAACCCATCAGCCTAGATGCTAATGTATAGCCAAAGCAAACTTCCTAGAGAGCGCATCAGCCACTACATTCTCCTTTCCCTTCTTGTAATGAATTACGTAAGGAAAACTCTCAATGAGCTCAACCCACTTGGCATGCTGTTTGTTCAGCTTCTCTTGGCCTCTAAGATGTTTGAGTGACTCATGATCACTCCTAATTACGAACTCCTTAGGCCATAAATAGTGTTGCCAATGAGCTAGAGGTCTCACGAAGGAATACAACTCTTTGTCATACGTAGAGTAATTCAAGGCAGCCCCCTTCAACTTCTCACTAAAATAGGCAATAGGCTTCCCATCTTGCATAAGAACACCTCCAATTCCCACCCCTGAGGCATCACACTCAATTTCAAACGTCTTACTAAAATCAGGTAATTGTAATAATGGGGCAGAACTAAGCCTACGTTTCAGCTCTTGGAAAGCCTTCTCCTGCGGCTCCCCCCATACAAAGGGCGTGTCTTCTTCACCAACTCGGTGAGTGGTGCTGCTATGGTGCTAAAGTCCCTAACAAAGCGTCTGTAGAAACTAGCTAATCCATGGAAACTCCTAATATGCGACTTTAGCTTCAACTTTAGATTCATCTACCTCAACACCATTAACACTATCTACAAACCCCAGAAAAACAACTCTCTCCATACAAAAGGCACACTTTTTATAATTAACATAGAGCTTCTCAGCCCTCAAAACATCAAGTATTTGCCTTAAGTGATCAACATGGTCATCTAAACTTCGGCTATAAATCAAGATATCATCAAAATAGACGACCACAAACTTGTTAATAAACGGCTTAAGTACATGGTTCATTAGGCGCATGAAAGTACTAGGTGCATTGGAGAGACCAAAAGGCATCACCAACCATTCATATAGACCAAACTTGGTCTTGAATGTAGTTTTCCACTCATCACCTGGTTTCATACGGATTTGATAGTAATATCAATTTTAGAAAACACACTTGAACCACTTAACTCATCTAGCATGTCATCTAATCTAGGGATAGGATGAAGATACTTTACCGTTATTTTGTTGACGGCTCGGAAATCAACACATATCCTCCAGGTGCCGTCTTTCTTTGGAACCAAGATCACGGGCACGTCACACAGTCTCAGTTGAGACTCTCACGAACTAGCCCCTTAGTTAACAACTCATCCACTTGTCATTGCAACTCCTTAGTATCTTGTGGATTTCTTCGATAGGCGGGTTTGTTAAAAATTTGTGACCCCGGAACAAAGTCAATTTGGTGTTCTATCCCCCTCAACGGAGGCAGTCCACTCGGCATCTCCTCGAGGAACATGTCCCCATATTCCTTTAAAACATCATTAGCACCACTAGACAAGGGGTGAACATTAGTAGAAACTTCATCATTAGAACTCAAGTAAACACCCCTATGAACTAGGAAAATTAACAGTTTAGAACTATCATTACCTTGCAAATACTCACTTGGTTGCATCATAGCACAAATATTACCTGGCAGGGTGGATGTATTGCCATGGTCCACGGCTTTGGTTGTAGCCTCCATAAGAGACTTAGCTCTAGCCGCCTCTTTCAGCTCTCGCATGTGCTTGTAATCATCACTAACTTGTTTAGGTGTCAAGGGCTTGAATACATAAATCTTGCCCTCTAGCTTGGCCCTATAAGTGTTGGCCTTTTCATCATGAACAACGCACCTATCAAACTGCCAAGGCCTGCCCAACAGTAAATGGCATGGCTGCATAGGGCACAAGATTTCGTCTTGATAAGCTCCTACCTTGAACTTAATAAGTGCCTGCTTTACTGCCTTCAACTCACCACACCTGCTTAACCACTGCAACATATATGGATGGGGATGTTTTATCGTAGGTATGTCAAGTTGAGTCACCAACGTGTGGCTCACTACATTAGAGCAACTACCTCAATCAATTATCATCAAGCACACCTTTCCCTTCACCCTACATCTAGCATGAAACAAGTTCTCACGCTGCATATCTCCTTCCTCCTTTACGCTCATAGTACTCAAGTTCCTATGCACCACCAAGAATATATTCACTCCCTCATCTTCCAATACCTCTTCGTCACACTCAACCAAATCAGTGCCCTTATCTTCCTCAATCTCCTCATCACTCTTTACCTCACAGACAGTACCATCATTAAGAATTAGCATGGTCCTTCGTGTAGGACAATCCTTAGCAAAATGCCCATAGCCTTTACATTTATGACATTGAAAGGAAGATGCACTAGGAGAATTGAGTTGAGTTTAGAGTTGCCTCCGGACCCCTTAGGGTCAATTTTTGGTGCCACTCTCTCGGTTGGCTTCTTAAGCTCACGGCTTGGGATTGCTCCCCCAGTGTTCGGTGTCCTCCACTCTTTGTTTCGACGTATGGGAGTAGAATTGTAACCTCCAGCGAGCTGCCCTGCCTTCTTTAATCATCTTTTTAGCTTTAATGGTAGCTAGGATCAGATCATGAAGAGCAACAAATGCATGTCGCCTCAACTGATTGGAGACATCATGATTCAACCCATTCTTGAACCGTATGATAGCCTCATCCTCTTCTTCGTCTTCCATGTCAAGTGATAGGCGGATCTTCTCAAAGTCATCATAATATTCTTCCATGGACTTCAACCCTTGTTTCAAATCATATAACCTTCGTAATTTCTCTTGTTTGTGCCTTGGGTTGACATACTTACGGGTCATTATTTGCTTCAATTCCCCCCATGTTATGCATGCAGGCTGGTTATGTCTAGCTCGAGATCTTTTCTCAGCCTCCCACCAAGTAGAAGCATAGGACTCAAAAGCAGTGATGGCATATGTAGCCTTCTTTTCCTCCATCATATCATTAATTTCAAATATCCGCTCAACTTGACGTCTCCATTCTAAAAATCGGTCAGGATCACTAGTTCCTTTGAATGTAGGAATAGTAACCTTGACACTTTTCAAGCCATTATCACGGCCATTTTCTCAGCCACCACAGATTGGTTGGAAGCCCTCATAATGTTCAGCATATTCATCAAACTCAGGCTCTAAATTCCTTCCACCAAAACCTCTAAGTCTCCCCTCTCGGACCATGGTCAAAACCACGTCTTCTCATGTAGTCTCGGCCCCCATTTGGTTGCCTTACCCTCGGGTCTTGCTGCCCTAGATCGTCATCATAAAACTTCTCAAACTCAGGTTGATCATCCTCACGGGCTGTCCTCACTTCCCCGACGGGTGCTACGTTTCTCTAGGCTGGCATTAATGGTGGTATAATACCCCGGGGAATTCCCAAGGTCCTTACATTTTGAGCACCTCCGTTCCTCAACTCATTTTGGCGAGCCACTTCTGCAAACTGGTCGGTTCTGACGGTGGAAGCATCACTAGTTGCTTCTCCGGCATGTTTCTGATTGCTAGCGGATTTTTCAAAATTCTCCATTAAGGTGCTAATTGCCCTTACTTCGACTAAGAGCTCGGCTATAGTAATGTCGGTTACAACCTTGTATCCTTCCATAGCCATGTACCTACAAAAGAAACAAGACTAGAGAATGTGTTAAGGTTAGTAAAATCCTCTCATTTTTGGACGACTCTCGGGTTCACTCTATATTTCGGGTAAGATCTTTCAAACTTGTCCTCAAAATGGCTTCCTCTAATTGATCAAGTTCCTTAACGACCTTTCAAGTTCACAAGTTCACTAGGTCTCTTCGGGGTGAGTGAATTTATGTGACTCAATAGGAGGACATCTTTTTAAAGTAAGCACAAGAAGCCAAGAATTAACTACGAAGGTGGAAATTCTGAGTTTTAGCACGAGATCCTACAAGCTCAAAAATTAGTAATTAACTTAAGTAGAAAATTACCTAAGAATTACTAATTAGAAGTAGCATAATAAAAGAAGTAAGGAAATTCAAGAAATAAGGAAATTTTAGAGACTTTCCCACTCTAGCTTGGAGAGGACCAATTCTCTCTCCTTCCCTCTTAACTTTTGGCTCTCTCCCCTTGTCCAAATGGAAATCGCCCCTCTTCTCCTTGTCCCAAGAGAAAACAATTCCTTGAAACTTCTCTCTTTTGGATTGGGAGTTGTTTCCCTCTTGGACTAGGCTTAGGATTTCTTATTTCTTCTCCTTATCCTCGCCTCTTACATGTTTGTAACAAGAAATTCAAGAACAACAAGTTGATGTTCAAGAACTTCAAGAATTCAATGCAACTTGTTAAGAATGGTCGAATCTTCAAGAACCCCTTCAAAATTAACGTGAATTGCTTCAAGAACTACAAATTGGCGTCCAAGAACTTCAAGAATCCAAGAATCCAAGATTAACGTGTACTAGTTTCAAGATTTCAACTAGGGTTTTCAAGAACGACTTTTAAACAATCAAGAACTTCAAGGTTGGTTTCAAGAACGGTTTTTAACAATCAGCACTTCAAGATTTCAACACTAGATGTTTTAGCAACTTCAATCAACAATAATTCTCACTTTTTCTCTTTTTTTTTGTCACGTTTTTTTTAATCAAAAACAAAATTAAAGAAAGAACCTAAAACTAAGGCACAAAGAACAGGATTGGATTGTAAGAACAAACCCTTTCCAAGCTCTGATACCAACTGATGCAATAAGGAATCGAAAACAAGGATAAAAGCAAGACGCACAATGTTCTATCAAGACAACAAGTAGGAACTAGTCTACTTACCTTCTTGATGAAGTCAAGGAGAACCTATACTATACAAACAGCCCTCAAGAAAACGATGGACTTGCAAATTGTTCGATCAAGCAAAAGAACAAGTTCAATTTGGAATCACACCAAAAATTGGACAAGTTCACACACAGAGAGTTTTGGAGAACCTAAGGAGGTCGCCGGGTTTTGTGTATTGATTAATAATGTAAGATACTGAAAATAATGTAGTCTTTAGGCTTATATATGATGAGCCTTTACCTAAATCAACTAGGAAAAATAATAACTAACAAAAAGGCCAATAATTTGGCTAAGTCTCCTTATGGTCACACAGGACCCCAAACAAAGAATCAATGTCTTCCATAACAATATAACAATACAACATAAACACAAATGTGCATCATCAACGTCACACAAGTGCATCTTCAACGCAAATATCTTCAACGACTCACACAAAGTGTATCATCAACGCCTGGCTTTTCTTCACCGTTAAGTGTGCATCATGAAGTTCCTTAGCTTGACTCCTCGTGAATGGTCTCGAAGGCACAAACATATCTTGATCAGGCTGGCCTGCATCACTCACTGGAAGCATTATTCCGGCCACAAAACTCCTCGCCGGGTTTAACCAAGCAAGCGTGACAACCCGAGGAGAGATCCTGTTGCCCACAAATGCCAAAGGGGTGATGAAGACGACCCTTTTCGAGGTGGTGGATAGGGATATGGGCTACAATATTATCTTCAACAGACCATGGTTGCGCGAGATGAAGGCTGTGCCATCAACATATCACCAGTTGATGAAATTCTCAACTCCTGAGGAAGTAAAACAAATAAGAGGTGACCAACCAACGGCAAGGGAGATGAATGCAATTTTGGTCTCCAGTAGCAAAGGGAAGGAGCATCCGGCATAGCAATTATAGGAACCGACGCATGTTCCCGAGTCAAGCGAAATCAACCAGGGGGAAGAGGCGTCGGAATCTCATCAGGTGCCAAGGCATTTCTAGGACCAGAAGAGACGGACGCAACAAAATCCACAACGGAAGAGCTGGAACAAGGCGCATTATTTGAAAAGCTCTTGGAGAGGAAATTCCACTTGGGAATAGGGCTGCACCCCTAACCCAGGTCTGGATTTATTGAATTTCTTAAATTTAACGTCGATTGTTTTGCGTGGTAGCATGCGAATATGACAGGTATCCCGTCGGAAGTGGCCATACACAAGCTAAGCTAGGATCCCAGCATTCCTTTGGTAAGATAGAAAAAGCGTCTTATTGCCGAGGCCAAAAGTAAATTCGTCAAAGAAGAGGTAACTCGCCTGCTTGATATCGGTTCAATCCGAGAGGTAAAGTATCCAGACTGGCTAGCTAACGTAGTAGTAGTTCTAAAGAAGAATAGTAAATTTCATATGTGCGTAGACTATAAGGGACTTAAATAACGCGTGCCCAAAGGACTAGTTCCCATTGCTATACATTGATCAAATGATTTATGCAACGGCCGGGCATGTGTTAATGAGTTTTCTCGATAGCTGTGGTGACTACCTTTCCCTTGTGGAAAATCCTTCATAAACTCGAACTTTCGGTAAATTGGCCAAGTGGGCCACCGAAATGAGAGAATTTGACATAGAATATAAACCTAGGACTGCGATTAAGTCACAAGTTTTAGCCGACTTTGTGGCCGATTTCAGTCCGAGACTGTTACCTTTGTCACCCAAAGAAGCAGCGATGGTGCCAGAATCGACATCAGGAGTTTGGACCTTATTTACAGATGGAGCTTCCAACGTAAAAGGGTCAGGGCTCAGCATAGTATTAACCACGCCTTCGGGAGAAACCCTAAGGCATTCCATAAGAATGGTTCCTCTGACTAACAATGAAGTGGAGTATGAAGCTTTGATTGCAGGGCTTGAATTGGCTCGGGGACTAGATTCCGAGGTCATATAAATCAAATGCGACTCCCAGTTGGTGGTAAATAAGGTCTATGGGATCTTCGAGGCCAAAAAGGAACGCATGCAGCAATACATAGTGAAGGTTCAGGCTTTGCTTGCTCGGTTTTGGGAGTGGTCAATTATGCATATCTCAAGGGAAGAAAATGCAGAAGCGGACGCACTAGCTAACCTTGGCTCATCTATGGAAATGAAGGATCGGACTCCGGTAAGGTCGTACAGCTTATGCACTCGGTTCCGGATGCAGATAGCTACTACGAGGTAAACGCGTCTAATTTGGTCTGGGACTGGAGGAATAAAATCATTGATTACCTTGAGCACAGAAAGTTGCCTGAAGATCCCAAGTCATCCTGAGTGTTATGCACTAAGGCAGCACGATATAGTTTTAAAGGAGGTCAATTTTACAGGAAATACTTCCAAGGCCCGCTGGCCCGATGTTTGGGACCCTCCGAAGCTAATTATGTTATGCGAGAAGTCAACGAAGGGATCTACGAAAATCACTCGAGCACAGATTTCTTAGTACTAAAATTAGTAAGGGCAGGATATTATTGGCCCCGGATGGAACAAGATTCCAAAGCTTATGTTAAAAAATGTGATAAGTGTCAATGCTACGCACCATTGGTATATCAACCAGCAGAACCATTGCACTCAGTTTTGTCTCCATGGTCGTTCATGAAGTGAGGAATTTATATCGTCGGACCGCTACCGTCGGCCCCTGGTAAGGTAAGGTTTCTTTTGATTTGAACTGACTTTTTTTCCAAGTGGGTTGAAATAGGTCCTTATCAGAAGATCGGTGAACGTGAACTGGTGGATTTCTTGTGGGAGAACATATTTGTAGATTTGGGATACCAAAAGAGACAGCCTGTGACAACAGACCACAATTTATAGGCGCAAAGGTCACAAAGTTCCTTGAAGACTTGAAAATCAAAAGGATCACATCTTCACCCTATCATCCGAGCGCAAATGGTCAAGCAGAATCAACAAACAAAGTGATTATACAAAATCTCAAAAAGAGATTGGAAGCAGCTAAAGGAAAATGGCCCGAGGAATTGCCAGGTGTATTATGGGTGTACTGAGCAACGACCAAATCGAGCATGAGAGAGACTCCTTTCTCCCTTTTGTACGGAGCAGAAGCCCTAATCCCAGTGGAAGTAGGGGAGCCTACCCTAAGATACTTCCGGGCGAATGAAGAAACAAACAACGAAGCAATATTGGTCAATTTGGAACTTCTTGATGAACGCAGGGACTTGACGCATATAAAGATAGCAACCCAAAAGTAGAGAATAGAAAGATATTACAATCGAAGAGCCAACCTCCATTATTTCAAAGTGGAAGACTTGGTTTTAAGGAAATGACTCAGAACACGCGAGAGCTCAATACAGGGAAGTTAGGTCCAACATGGGAAGGCACCTACCGGGTTTTAGCTGACACCGAGAAAGGATCATACGAGTTGGAGAATCGAGATGGAGAAAAGTTGCCAAGCAACTGGAACGTGGCACACCTCAAGAGATACTATTGCTAATGAACATCACCTGTACTGAATGTATGTGCTTCACTATTTTTCCCTTCGTCTAGTTTTTGTCCCAATTAGACTTTTCTGGCAAGGTTTTTAACGAGGCAGCAACAGAAAGCATACTGCGAAGGAAGTTTCAAGAGTAGCAATACAACCTTTTAATGACAAGGCACACAAGCAAAGAACCACTCTGGAGCGGTTGGATAGTCTTTTGCTCGAGAGCAAAGTTCCTACCGGAAAGTTAAGTTTGCTATCGAACAAGGATTACCCGAACGTTCACAAGTGCAAGTCACTGGGGGATTATTAGATAATCTTTGACTTGATAGCATAAATTCGTAAGGGGAAGTGAAGTTTGTTACCGAACTGAAGATTATCTAGCAATTCACTAGTGGAATCCTCGAAGGTGTAAAACTTCCAATGTTCCAATACGCGTTCCTCACATTCGAACACTGGGAGGAGGGGATGATATGAGGATACGACAACAACGACTGCCGCTTCGACCGGAATACGAAACCCGAAAGCATAGTTGTATCATCGGGACAGGGGACTGCGTGGCAAGCCCCGAAGAAACAAGTTGTACAAGTTAGCCACAAGAAATGTCAATTTTTTTAAGCACAACGAATGCTTATTTACTTTTGAAAATGGAAGGGATAAAGTAAAAGTCCTTTTATTTTTGTCTTGTTTCTTGTCTGAACGATAAATTGATTTTATCATTTGAAAGTTAAACAAGTACTTCAAATTCTAGTGTCGTAATGAACAAGAGACGTCCTCTTCAAGAGCACCGTAAATATAAGATGACCCTCTCTTATGAAAACCCTCACATTAAAGGGTTGGTTTCGGATGAACTTATGCCCGAAATACAAATGCCTTCAGGAGAAAATGCACCCGAGGCCTAGCATGATCAGGCGCAAATAGTAAAACTTGCGCGCAAACACTTAAACGAAAAAAGGACGCAAAGATCAAACTTGCACAAATGTTTAAACGAAAAATACGCAGAATGGAAAACTTATACAATACTTGGGCGAAAAAGTGTGTTTATTTACAATGAATGTGCCAAATGGCACAAGTACAAAAGTTGGAAAAGGAAATAAAAAATTAAGCTGCTGCAACTCTGGAACCCAGAGGAAGAGAAACATCCGCGCCCCCAGGAAAAGTGGGTAGATCTGCCGCTTGTTCGATATTTTGGCCTTCGTCATTTTGACCTTTAGCATCATCACCTTCTGGTTCCTCTTCAGTTCCTGAGAATTCAGAACCAGAACCAGAAGAATTGGTAGCGTCAGGCCAGGAAAACCCCTTTTAGCAGTTGACTCCAGCTCACGGGCTCTAGCGATTTCGGCTTCAAAGTCAATGACACCCTCTTTAGCTTCTTCCAAGGTTTTTCTCCTTATGTTGTACATAGCATATGTTTTTTCAACAACGAGCGAAGCCGCTCGGCATTTGAGTTTTTCCTTAAGCTGGTCAACCTCAGCAGAAAGATTTTCCCACGCGGATCTAATAGATCGGAGGCTGACATCGAGATCACGGACAGTAGAGTTGAAAAGTCTATTATGCTCAACAGTCTTCTTATGCTTCTCCTCCAATTGGGCATACTTCACTCCGACAGTAGCAAGCTCTTCAATTTTGGAGTTCAAGGCTGTCTCCAAATTATTTAATCATTCAGTGGAGGCAACCTCGCGATCGAATGCAGCGAGAATGGCACTATGGACATCAGCCCACTTGGCCCTAGCTTCTTCAAATCGAGCCCTCAACGCGGCGATCTCTTGGCTAAGGGTCTCTACTTCTTGCTCGCTTATCTACAATCAAGCCTCCAACACAACAGTCTCAGCAGACTTAGCTTCCAGTTCTAAGAGGCAAGCAGCCGTTTGTCCCGCTCGGCCAAAGTTGGTCCCGCTAGAAGGTAAGTTCCTCCTTATCTCGAATCAACCTTTAGAGGCCCTCAAAAGCAAGAAAGTTGGCCTGTAAAATGAAAAGTGCAAACTCAAAATAATACTATATCAAAGATAGAAGAGATAATGAAGGAAACTAAGAATATACCGCTGTTGCGTTGTGTATAACATTGTTCAACAAACACTCTCCCGAGAGAGCTTGTATTTTTTCCCTATTTCTTTCTGAAGCCAAAGGTTTCAGATAGTTTGCGAGTTCCACCGGTCGGGACAACAGGTGGCATCCGGTAGAGACCTAGAGAGTGATGCTCCTCCTTCTTTGCGGGTCTTCTGAGGGGCATCATAATTTTGCCCCAGCTCTCATGAACTAGAGACTGGGGGAGAGGGATATTTTCTTCTCGGACATTTGCGGCTGGTGGAGATGATGTAGCAGTTGTTGGCGGTGAAGGAAGAGTTGGTGAAGAAGGAGATGAAGCTGATGGCATTGAAGGATGAGAAGTGGCTACGGCAAGTGCAGTGCTGGTTGTTGGTTGCTCCTCAACGAAGGTGGAAGGGAACCGGTACTCAGCCTCATGGTACCAGGCACATCGACTAGGATCCGAAAGCGGGAGTTGGAATTTTCTACAATCTCAAACTCCCTCAGAGCACCGAGGCATCGTCCTCGGTTGGTGTAACTAACTCAACACATTGAGCAGTTTGTTGAGTTGAGGAAGGTCGTTGTCTTCTACGTAGAGAAGCACCCTCCTTGATGGCTTCCCCATAATCGTCAATCATCACAGTGTCTATAGCCTACCCGGGGGAGGGTGGGGGCTCATCACCACAACTTCCGGAGATGACTCGGGAGCGCTACTCTTTGCTTTCTTATTTTTTCCCAGGCTGCGGAGAAATGTCTTCTCTTTGGTTATTTGTTCTCTGATCGGGGACTTCGAGAGGAAGTAATCGCACCAGAAGCAGGCCTGGAGACACCTAACTGTGTAAAAGCCTCCTACAGCAACCTCGCTACATCGGCAGGATTAGCCAAAATGTCCTCCTTGGGGACGACAACTAAGCCCTGGTGTAGACCTGAATTTAACAGGAGAGAAAGGTCAGTCAACTTCCTTATATGAAAAGGTAAATACAACATGAGTTCGACCTACCATGATTTTTGGCCTTCCACCCATATTTAAGGGACAATTCTTTCCACATGCAGGTCTCGGGCGTAGTAACGTCCAAAAGTTTTTGGACCCATTGGTCCAAGCCTTCAACCCTAGGTGGAACCAACCGAGTCGCTAAAATAAGAGAAAGAAGAAGGGTCAATAACAATGTGGAATGATCTCAAACGAAAGAAAGACAAATGGTAAACTTACGAGTGCGGTTCCATAATTTTGGAAAGGCTTAACCCGTGCCGGGATGACGTCATAGGTGATAACTGAAACGAACCGTTCCATCCACCCACGGTTGTTGTCATCATCCATGATGGATATTAGAGCATGGTGGTCGTGCTTGCTGAAATTTATCATTTCCCCGCAGAAGATCTTGGGAGAATAGAGGTTTATTACTCGAGCTAGGGTTTGCTCTTGTCCCGTCTCCTAGCACAGGCACTGAAGACAAGCGACTGTCCTCCACACCAAAGGACATACTTGTGCCAAGCACACTTGGTAGCGGAAGCATAACTCCACGATGATGAAGTCAAGCTCTCCACTCAAAGAAAACGGTCCCAAAGTGAAGAGATACATGTAACTATTTCACCGTGGGAGCCTTATATTTAGTTTTGAAAATTGTTTTCCCGAAATAGCTACCGCATTTTACCCACCTTATTATATCGCTTGGCTTTAAGTAGTTCCCCTACTAGCAATACGTGTATCAATCCCACCTTATCTCACCACATGCGTATCAACCCCTATCTTTTATATCACCACATGCATATGAATATAACAGCATATAACAGATCACACCTCAAGTGCCCAATACCACAAATTGCAAAAGAAGTCAACAATAATAGTGTTTCCACAATAAATTGCCCATGGCTCAACCAGAATATGTACAAGAGTCTCAACAATAGCAACCGAAAGTGAATAACTTAAAAAGAATGGTATTCCAACAATTTACAACTTTGCCTCAATGTGATCACGACTTTTACAACTTCAACACCGAAACTCAACAATAAGATATTCCAAGAAATAGCAACTTCAAGTAAGGTAAATCAACAGTTAAGTATTTAACAAGGAAATGAGAAAGCAGTAACTTCAACGAAGCAAGTAAGGGCAAATAACAAGTAAGATATGAAACAAGTATTAACAATGTTAAGGGAAGCATGTAAGGATAGATTAACGATGATGAATATAACATGTTATGGCAATTCAATTAAAGGCATGAAAAGAATTTATATAGCTTAAACCGGTCAATTACCATATTTAGCCCGTGTACCCACTCGTCACCTTGCGCTACACGGCTTTCACGTACCACAATTAACATAAAACAACACCAATCCTAAGGGGAAATTCCCCCACAAAAAGTTAGCAAAGACACTTACCTCAAAACACGCTAACTCAATCAACTAGTAAGCCTTTTCCGCGAATATCCAACTCCGAACGACTTGAATCTAGCCAAATTAACTTTATACCACAAATACAAACCATAGGAAACTATTCCGGATAATAAAGTTGAAAACTTTAAGGAAAATAAAAAGTCAACTCAAAAAGTAAACCCCGGGTTCGCGTCTCTGAACCTGACAAAATTTACAAAATCTGAACACCCATTCAATAACGAGTCAAATCATAATAAAATTACTCAATTCCGATCTCAAATTCGACCTTCAAATCCTCAAAATATATTCTATGAAGTTTTTCATAAATTTCCCCAATTTTTCCAACTCAAAAAACTAACTAAATGGTAAAAACAATGATGGATTCGTGTATAATAGGAAAATCCGAGCTAGAATCTCTTACCCCGATCAACTCCTTGAAAATCTCTCTCAAAATCGCCCAAAACTGAGCTCTCTAACTCAAAAGATGAATAATGAAATAAAACCCTCGATTTTCCACTTTTCTGCCCAGTGATTTCGCTTCTGCGGGCCTCCAGCCACATCTGCGGCTCTGCACCTGCAGAATTTTGATCGTAGGCATGACTCTCACTTAAGCCCATGAAGTATCGCATCTGCGGACCCTATAAAGCATCTACGCTTGCGCTTCTGCGGATGCTAGCCGCTTTTGCGTGTCCGCTTCGGCGGAGAAATGACCGCACATGCATTCTCGGCTAGCCAGCCCAACCTTCGATTTTGCAGCTCACAGACCGCTTCTGCGGTGCCGCACATGCGGCCCGAAGTGCGCAAGTGCGATTGCATTAGAACCTCAGCAGCTTCAGCAATCAAGTAAGTCCAAAAATGATCCGATTTCAATCTAATTCACACCCGGGGCCCTCGGGACCCCGTCCGAATATACCAACAAGTTACAAAAATAACGAACCTACTCGAGGCCTAATATCACACCAAACAACATCGATTCTACGAATCACAACCCAATTCAAACCTATTGAAACCATGAACATCCAACTTCCAAAACTAAAGCCGATTCATACCAAACCAACTCCGATTGACCTCAAATTTTGCACACAAGTCATAAATGACCCAACAAACCCATTCCGACTTGCGGGATCAGAAACTGACCCTTATATCAATAAAGTCAACTCCTGGTCAAACTTCTTAGCCTTGCAAACCTTCAACTTTCTAACTTTTGCCGATTCAAGCCAAAACGACCTACAGACCTCCAAATCAATATCCGAAAATGCTCCTAAGCCCGTAATCACCATATGAAGTTATCAGAAATGTCTAAACTCCATTCCGAAACTGTCTACACAAAAGTCAAACTCCGGTCAACCGTTTCAACTTAATCCTCCAACTTTAGAACTAAGTGTCCCATTTCACTCCGAAACTCACCCAAAACCAAAACCAATCACCCAGGCAACTCACATAACCACAATATAGCCTAGAGGAGGAAATAAATAGGGGAACGGGGCTAAAATACTCAAAACGACCGGCCGGGTCGTTACATCCTCCCCCTCTTAAAACAAAGGTTCGTCCTCGAATGAGTACAGAGACATGTTGTTGCTCCCAAACGCACACGCAAGTATACGCAGTCAACAAGTAATATAGGATCGTAAGTCCAGGTTATCGTACCCACATGGACTTAAATTAACTACTTACTAACGGACAAATATTGTTATTTAAACAAGCAAAAGTCGAGTTTCAATAGATGGATTATTCTAAATTATAATTCAAATTTATATCTAATAATTGCGAAGAACAAATTACGCGTTATATGATCAATAAAACAAATATTTCAGGGTTGTGATTATTTTTCCAATCCTATTGTGTTCTAATTGACTTCTCGTTCATATAATTCATGTATGGTTGCTAATTAATCGATAAATATGCTTATAGCCTTCTTCCGAAGTACTATTCACCTATCCTTAATAAGATTAACACCTATATTCCTATGGAATTAATCTATCAAGAATGCAATAAAAACATGATATTCGATTAAGCATGGTGATAAAGTATATTCCTATCCTAACCACGAATCCGCCCCCCTTAAAAGGTTAAGAACATGCTTTCTTCAATTCTTTTCTAATCTAAACATAATTTTCCCAAACATAGCATAGATAATTGATAGAACTTAATTGATGGCCAAAACAATTAAACAATTAGGCATAAAATTGAAGAAACAACCATATGATTATGAATTATAAACAAGGAATTGTCAACTTCAAATCACAATATTCATGGCTAATCACAACCCCAGAACAAAGGGTGATTAGCCACTCATGTTCAGAATAATCAAAATATAAATTATTGAAAAATTATATAAAAATACTAGACAAAGATGAAGAACTGAAGATCGATTGCTTCTATGCGATGTTCCGTGGCGTTCTTGGCTCCCAAATCATGTTCTCCCCCTTCCTATTGGGTTTGGAGGTGTTTATATAGGAGTTGGGAAGGGGTGGGGTGGAAATAGTGGACTCCTAGACGGACTAGGACAGTTTCCCGAAGTCGGCGCCCTGGCTGGGCCAGGCGCCCCCCAGGGCGCTGCCTCCAGAGAGTTTTTTCCATGTTCTGCCTCCAGCGCCACAGGTGGTGCCAGGCGCTGCTTGTGGCGCCCAATGCCTCTTGGTCCGCTTTCGTCTTGTTTTGGCTCGTTTCTTGCCCGTTTCGCCCCCAATTGCTCCCGATTCATTCCTACACATAAAAACACTTTAATTTAACACAAAGGCCAAATATGAGGTGTTTTACATAGTAATATATATCTTTTACGCCAAACATCAACACCCCACACTTAGACTCTTGCTCGCCCTCGAGCAATGGGATTATATACAACCTTCCCCACTACCAAACTCTTAAATTATCACGGAATATTCGACTTTTTAAACAAATCATACTTTTGAACACAATCAATACTAGCAAATAGGCATGAACACGTAATTAATCCATATATTTCGCGTAAAGTCTACTTAAACACAATAATTCAATAACATCCAACAACCCAATTGTCACCACCCAACCTCAAAAGCCGACTTGCCACATTAAAATCTCAATGCATATACTTACCTAACAAGACAATTTACACATTACCAGTCGCTCATGAAATCATTTGCCCTCACCAAAATCTGAAGAGTGAACATCTATGAATAAAATCACACAAAATTGAACAACATACCCTCACTCTCACAAAGAACTCATATCTTCTCATAAAGTACCATAAGCTTGCCGTAGTGTAGATTTTCACTAATTGAGTCAGTCAAATCTAAGATCAACTAGGACTTTTAAGGTTGTAATGTAGGCTAGGGGACGCGTAGGATATTTTTGGTAATAGCGGCTAGTCCTCCTAAGCACTTAATACACTACTATCAACATTTAAACACTTTTCTTCTTTCAATTACTAAATTTGTCTCATATACATAGTCTTTCTTTTTCAACTTAGCATCTCTATCATTTCACTAGCACATACCAATAGGAGGTGTTTTTCCATATCCTTTTCACTAACATTTTTCTCTTTTTCATTTTTTTCATTCTTTTCTTTTCACACTCCAGACAAATATTCATCAGCTAGTGATTCTTAACCTTAGCTTTATTGCACCGACAAGTCCCTTCACGGGTCCCCTCATAATAAAGACAATCCCCCTAACACTGCCCTTACTTCTTTTAGCGACTAAGTGCTCTCGGAGGTAAAGGTTCAAATAAGGCTTAATTTACGAACAAAATAAGGGAATAGCTTGTAATGTAGGTACCAAAGAAAAAGGTTTATAGGCTCAAAGGGGCTAGCAACGGACAAATTTATATTTGATGCGACAAGCACATCCATAATCAAACAAGAAAAAATGCCTATATCATTTCTTAGCCTAGCCCAACTTACAATTTCGCTTCAATTAACATAAAGGGCAAGTTCTAGACTATACAGGATAGCACAGAGAAACAAAAATCTCACTCACACAATACACATGACTCAATCACGATGGTTCTGTTCAAAATTCAAGTTAAGCAAGCATATATAATTGAAACTATTAAGCAGTAAATACACTATATGATATGCAAGTCAACAATTGAGAAGAGGTGTCACAAATTGGGTGGATTTTCTTTAGGCTTATAACTTAACTAACGGGAAGTGGATCATGTGTCATAACCTATTGTACTAGCATAAACCATGTCAAGAAGTATTGCAATATATCCCAGTTCTTCCTGATATAGCCCTAAAAAGAAATTAAAATTGCCCGGTTCGAGCTACATCCTTGGAAAAGAACCGGTGCCTTAAGAAAAACCAAGGAATATTACCTAACTATCCTAAAAATAAAACAAAATCTTTTTGTTGTTTTTAGTCAAATTTTATCCCTCAAGAAAAAGATCTATCGTCGGGAAAAATCTGAAATTTTTCAAAAATTGTCAGTTTATACATTAAAATACTAACAATACAACTATTAAAAAGACAAAAATAAAACTAAATCATACATGATGTACATTCACAACACTGACAACACAGGTATTTCCCCACCCCACACTTAAACAATGCATCGCCCTCGATGCATGCAAACATGTAAAATAGAGCAGGGTGAGAAGAAAACTCCCTGT
>MCJB01052473.1:0-11641 GCA_002018475.1 Nicotiana obtusifolia | reverse complement strand
CAATTACTAAATTTGTCTCATATACATAGTCTTTCTTTTTCAACTTAGCATCTCTATCATTTCACTAGCACATACCAATAGGAGGTGTTTTTCCATATCCTTTTCACTAACATTTTTCTCTTTTTCATTTTTTTCATTCTTTTCTTTTCACACTCCAGACAAATATTCATCAGCTAGTGATTCTTAACCTTAGCTTTATTGCACCGACAAGTCCCTTCACGGGTCCCCTCATAATAAAGACAATCCCCCTAACACTGCCCTTACTTCTTTTAGCGACTAAGTGCTCTCGGAGGTAAAGGTTCAAATAAGGCTTAATTTACGAACAAAATAAGGGAATAGCTTGTAATGTAGGTACCAAAGAAAAAAGCCTATAGGCTCAAAGGGGCTAGCAATGGACAAATTTATACTCGATGTGACAGGCACATCCATAATCAAACAAGAAAATGCCTATATCATTTCTTAGATTAGCCCAACGTACAATTCCTCTTCAATTAACACACGGGGCAAGTTCTAGACTATACAAGATAGCATAGAGAATCAAACCTCACTCACACAATGCACATGACTCAATCACAATGGTTCTGTTCAAATTTCGAGTTAAGCCAGCATATATAATTGAAACAATTAAGCATTAAATACACTATATGATATGCAAGTCAACGATTGAGAAGAGGTGTCACAAATTGGGCGGATTTTCTTTAGGCTTACAATTTAACTAAACGGGAAGTGGATCATGTGTCATAGCCTATTGTACTAGCATAAACCATGTCAAGAAGCATTGCAATATACCCCAGTTCTTCCTAATATAGTCCTAAAAAGAAATTAAAATTGCCCGGTTCGAGCTACATCCTTGGAAAAGAACCGGTGCCTTAAGAAAAACCAAGGAATATTACCTAACTATCCTAAAAATAAAACAAAATCTTTTTGTTGTTTTTAATCAAACTTTATCCCTCAAGAAAAAGATCCATCGTCGGGAAAAAATTTGAAATTTTTTTCAAAAATTGTCAGTTTATACATTAAAAATTAGTTTATACACTAAAAAAAATAATAACAATACAACTATTAAAAAGACCAAAATAAAACTAAATCATCCATGATATACATTCACAACACTCACAACACAGGTATTTCCCCACCCCACACTTAAACAATGCATCGCCCTCGATGCATGCAAACATGTAAAATAGAGCAGGGTGAGAAGAAAACTCCCTGTTTGCGCTTTATTTAGGGGAACGACAAGGTGGTGGAGGAGGTTCCAACGCTTGTACCTTTGCTAATGTTGTCACGGGCCATATTATCCTGCAACACAAGTAAACAGAAATGTGAGCAATGTTCAAAACATATGCCATAGGTTGGATGCAAGTCGTCACATGACCCCACACTTAAAATCGAAGCATAAGTACAAGTGTTGAGCCGTAGTATCCCGACCCCACACTTAAAATCGTGGAACATTCTACCTGCAGCGCCCCAGGCAGCGCAGGGCGCTTGCCTGGGCGCTGTTTCCCGAATCTTTTTTTTTTTTTTTTGAATTACCGTTATACAACTTACATGTCCTACAACATTACACCTAATAATTCTATATGTATACATCAATTGTATTACCCTATATAGTCTAAAATAATACATCAAGAAGTTAAACTAGGAAAGCGATAAAAATTGGGTTGCTTCCCAACAAGCGACTGATTTAACGTCGTAGCATGACTCAGATTCTTGCTATCAATATGGCTTGATGTCTAGCCTTCGAGCTTCTTCAACAGATGGCCTGAGATGGGTCAGAGTGACAGGCCTTTTCAACTCTTCTGCTTTTCTGAACCCCGAGACATGATTGCCGGAAATATCTAGTACTTTCTTAATTTCTTCATTGTTCCCTCTTTACTCTTTTCCACCTCCCCAGTCGATGCTCGTTCAATAGGATCAACTGGGCTCAAGTAAGGCACTAATGATGTGGAAGCATTCACCACCACCGAGATCATTGCTAATTCCTCATAATGGGTAGGCAACCGGAGTGCTTTATACACATTAAATACTTCTTCTTGATCACCCACTCTCATCGTCATTTTACCTTCGCAGACATCGATAATGGCGCGGCCGGTGGCTAGGAATGGACGCCCCAAAATAAATGGAACGTCCTGACCTGGCTCATAATCCAAGATGATGAAATCCGCTGGAAATATGAACGAGCCAACTTGGACTAAGACGTCTTCAATCACACCCTCCGGATGAGCCAAAGAGCGGTATGCCAACTGTAATATAACTGTCATCGGGTGTGGGTCACCCAACCCCAACTGTCTGAATACTGAGAGTGGCATTAAGTTAATACTCGCTCCAAGATCACATAACGCTCTTCCAACGGCATGTTTCCCAATTGAAATATGAATGGTGAAGCTGCCCGGATCCTTTAATTTCTGTGGTAGCTTGCCTTGAATTCTCGAACTACATTCCTTGGTGAGTGCCACAGTTTCAAATTCAGTCAATCTCCTTTTATTGGCCACAATATCTTTGATATATTTTGCGTATCTAGGAACCTCTTACAGTATGTCAACCAATGGGATGTTGATTTGTACCTTTTTCAAAATGTCAAGGAACTTTTTGTATGCCTCATTGTCCCTCAATTTTTGTAACCTTTGTGGAAATGGAGGTGGGGGCCTTGCAACCAATTGTGGGGGTTGCTTACCTCCTGCCTCTTCAATCGACTTTTCAACTTCTTTGGCCTTCTCTGTTGTTACTTCTATGGTGATTGGCTTTTCATTAAAGGTCACCTGCTTTTTCTTTTTCGATTCTACCTCTTCCAACTGTCTCCCGTTCCTTAATGATATAGCATTCAGTGCTGCCCTTGGGTTTGC
This sequence comes from Nicotiana obtusifolia, assembly GCA_002018475.1. Lineage (NCBI taxonomy): Eukaryota > Viridiplantae > Streptophyta > Magnoliopsida > Solanales > Solanaceae > Nicotiana > Nicotiana obtusifolia. The sequence goes on along the minus strand of MCJB01052473.1, from coordinate 8,798 downwards.
TTCAGTATCGCTGGGTAGAGCTCCAGCTGGTCGAGTATTTTGAGCCCCGACCAGCTGTCCCAATTGGCGCTCCAGATTCCTCACTGTTATGGTGAGGGTTTGGTATTCTGTTCTGAATTGTTTGTTGTCCTGCACCAACTGCTTCAACAACTCATTCGTATTATCATCTGCCTGTGGAGGTTGCCTTTGTGGTTGATTATAATGCCCTTGCGGTCTACTTGGAATCTGCTTCTGTTGATGACCACCCCATGAAAAGTTGGGATGATTCCTCCAATTTGGGTTGTAGGTGTTCCCATATTGTGTATTCTGATTTACGGGCCCCTGTTCTGTTGTCCCACATAATATATGGATTCGGGATTTGTGGGGCACATATCACTCGTGTGGTTGTCACCACACATTTCACAGCACAATGACATTTGTTGGACCTGCTGTCTTGGTTGAACCTGCTGCATCGTCATTCTGTTCATCTGATTGGCCAGTTTTGCCATCTCTACTCTCATATCTGCGAGGTCATCCAATTCGATCAACCCAGCTCCCTTTTGTTTAATGGCTCTGTGCGAGTCACCATCACTTTGCCAATTATGATCATTGGCCATGAAATTATTCAGTAGGATTTGGATTTCACTATACGGCTTGGCCATGCAACTGCCCCCGCACGCTGAGTCAAGGTTCATTTTCGAAGCTTCATCTAGCCCATCAACAAACGTATGTCCCAGGACCTCATCTGTCTGGCAATGGTGTGGACAATCCCTGAGTAGCTTCTTATACCTTTCACATGCCTGTCGAAGAGTTTCTCCTTCCCGTTATTCAAATCCCGAAATCTGGCTTCTCAGTAACTTTGTCTTTTTGGTTGGGAAGAATTTGATCAAGAATTTTCTGGCTAGGTCATCCCATGTGTAAATAGAGTTAGCAGCTCCTTTGCTTCCCCCAATAGAGAAAAGGGAAACAATGTCAACCTCACATAATCTTTGGACACATTCGGATAATTGTAAGTATTCGTGATTTCCAAAAAGTTCTGAATATGTCTCTGTGGGTCTTCATGCGCCAGTCCCACATACTGCCCTGTAGATTGGATTAGCTTCACCATGTATTGTTTTAACTTAAAGTGCCCTGTGATTTCAGGCTTGACAATCGCCTGAGTCATGTTGGCAAGATTTGGTCTTGCAGCTTCAATTACCGCTCTTTCCGTGTTACCCGCCATCTCAATTGGCTGTGGTTGAACAACAATGTCCAACTCTCTGTTAATTCTGGTTCTGGCTTCTATTTCCTTCCTTACTCTGTGTAGTGTTCGTTCAATTTCTGGATCAAAAGGAAGAAGGTTGTTTGCGCTTCTACTCCTCCGCATTCAATAGAATAGCCTGTGTGTGCAAACAATGTAAACCGATTAGTGAAACTTGAATAAATAACAAATATAAGCTGAAGTTGGTAAAGTAGCAGACTTTTAAGTCCCCGGCAACGGCGCCAAAAACTTGTTGCTCCCTAACGCACACGCAAGTATACGCGGTCGACAAGTAATATAGCATTGTAAGTCCAGGTTATCGTNTTTTCAACTCTTCTGCTTTTCTGAACCCCGAGACATGATTGCCGGAAATATCTAGTACTTTCTTAATTTCTTCATTGTTCCCTCTTTACTCTTTTCCACCTCCCCAGTCGATGCTCGTTCAATAGGATCAACTGGGCTCAAGTAAGGCACTAATGATGTGGAAGCATTCACCACCACCGAGATCATTGCTAATTCCTCATAATGGGTAGGCAACCGGAGTGCTTTATACACATTAAATACTTCTTCTTGATCACCCACTCTCATCGTCATTTTACCTTCGCAGACATCGATAATGGCGCGGCCGGTGGCTAGGAATGGACGCCCCAAAATAAATGGAACGTCCTGACCTGGCTCATAATCCAAGATGATGAAATCCGCTGGAAATATGAACGAGCCAACTTGGACTAAGACGTCTTCAATCACACCCTCCGGATGAGCCAAAGAGCGGTATGCCAACTGTAATATAACTGTCATCGGGTGTGGGTCACCCAACCCCAACTGTCTGAATACTGAGAGTGGCATTAAGTTAATACTCGCTCCAAGATCACATAACGCTCTTCCAACGGCATGTTTCCCAATTGAAATATGAATGGTGAAGCTGCCCGGATCCTTTAATTTCTGTGGTAGCTTGCCTTGAATTCTCGAACTACATTCCTTGGTGAGTGCCACAGTTTCAAATTCAGTCAATCTCCTTTTATTGGCCACAATATCTTTGATATATTTTGCGTATTTAGGAACCTCTTGCAGTATGTCAACCAATGGGATGTTGATTTGTACCTGTTTCAAAATGTCGAGGAACTTTTTGTACGCCTCATTATCCCTCAATTTTTGTAACCTTTGTGGAAATGGAGGTGGGGGCCTTGCAACCAATTGTGGGGGTTGCTTAACTCCTGCCTCTTCAACCGACTTTTCAGCTTCTTTAGCCTTCTCTGTTGTTGCTTCAATGGTGATTGGTTTTTCATTAAAGGTCACCTGCTTTTTCTCTTTCGATTCTACCTCTTCCAACTGTCTCCCGTTCCTTAATGACACAGCATTCAATGATGCCCTTGGGTTAGCTTCAGTATCGCTGGGTAGTGCTCCAGCTGGTCGAGTATTTCGAGCCCCGGCCAGCTGTCCCAACTGTCGTTCCAGATTCCTCACTGTTGTGGTGAGGGTTTGGTATTCAGTTCTGAATTGCTTGTTGTCCTGCACCAGCTTCTTTAATAACTCATTTGTATTATCATCTGATTGTGGAGGTTGCTTTTGTGGTTGATTGTAATGCCCTTGCGGTCTACCTGGATTCTGCTGCTGCTGATGACCACCCCATGAAAAGTTGGGATGATTCCTCCAATTTGGATTGTAGGAGTTCCCATATTATGTATTCTGATTTACAGATTCTCTATTCTGTTGTCCCACATAATATATGGATTCCGGATTTGTGGGGCACATATCACTTGTGTGGTTGTCACCACACATCTCATAGCATAATGAAAATTGTTGGACCTGCTGTCTTGGTTGAACCTGCTGCATCGTCATTCTATTCATCTGATTGGCCAGTTTAGCCATCTCTTCTCTCATAGCTGCAAGGTCATCCAATTCGATCAACCCAGCTCCCTTTTGTTTAATGGCTCTGCGCGAGTCACCGTCACCTTGCCAATTATGATCATTGGCTGTGAAGTTGTTCAACAAGAGTTGGATTTCACTATACGGCTTGGCCATGCAACTGCCGCCGCAAGATGAGTCAAGGTTCATTTTCGAAGCTTCATCTAGCCCATCAACGAACGTATGTCCCAGGACCTCATCTGTCTGACAATGGTGTGGACAGTCCCTTAGTAGCTTCTTATACCTTTCCCATGCCTGTCGAAGAGTTTCTCCTTCCCGTTGTTCAAATCCCAAAATCTGGCTTCTCAGTGATTTTGTCTTCTTGGTTGGGAAGAATTTGATCAGAAATTTTCTAGCCAGGTCATCCCATGTGTAAAATAGAGTTAGCAGGCTCCTTTTGCAACCACTCCTTTGCTTCCCCTAATAGAGAAAAGGGAAACAATGTCAACCTCACATAATCCTTAGACACATTTGGATAATTGTAAGTGTCCGTGATTTCCAAAAAGTTCTGAATATGTCTCTGTGGGTCTTCATGCGACAGTCCCACATACTGCCCTGTAGATTGGATTAGCTGCACCATGTATTGTTTTAACTCAAAGTGCCCTGTGATTTCAGGCTTGACAATCGCCTGAGTCATGTTGGCAAGATTTGGCCTTGCAGCTTTAATTACTGCTCTTTCCGCATTCCCTGTCATCTCAATTGCCTATGGTTGAACAACAATATCCAACTCTCTGTTAATTCTGGTTCTGGCTTCTACTTCCCTCCTTATTCTGTGTAATGTTCTTTCAATTTCTGGATCAAAAGGAAGAAGGTTGTTTGCGCTTCTACTCCTCCGCATTCAATAGAAGAGCCTGTGTGTGCAAACAACGTAAGCCGATTAGTGAAACTTGAATAAATAACAAATATAAGCTGAAGTTGGTAAAGTAGTAAATTTTAAGTCCCCGGCAACGGCGCCAAAAACTTGTTGCTCCCTAACGCACACGCAAGTATACGCGGTCGACAAGTAATATAGGATTGTAAGTCCAGGTTATCGTACCCACAGGGACTTAAATTAACTATTTACTAACGGACAAATATTGTTATTTAAACTAGCAAAAGCCGAGTTTCAATAGATGGATTATTCTAAATTATAATTCTAATTTATATCTAATAATTGCGAAGAACAAATTACGTGTTATATGATCAATAAAACAAATATTCCAGGGTTGTGGTTATTTTTCCAATCCTATTGTGTTCTAATTGACTTCCCGTTCATATAATTCATGTATGGTTGCTAATTAATCGATAAATATGCTCATAGCCTTCTTCCGAAGTACTATTCACCTATCCTTAATAAGATTAACCCTATATTCCTATGGAATTAATCTATCAAGAATGCAATAAAAACACGATATTCAATTAAGCATGGTGATTAAGTATATTCCTATCCTAACCACGAATCCGCCCCCCTTAAAAGGTTAAGAACATGCTTTCTTCAATTCTTTTCTAATCTAAACATAGTTTTCCCAAACATAGCATAGATAATTGATAGAACTTAATTGATGGCCAAAACAATTAAGCAATTAGGCATAAAATTGAAGAAACAACCATATGATTATGAATTATAAACAAGGAATTGTTAACTTCGAATCATAGTATTCATGGCTAATCACAACCCCAGAACAAAGGGTGATTAGCCACTCATGTTCAGAATAATTAAAATATAAAGTATTGAAAAATTATATAAAAATACTAGACAAAGATGAAGAACTGAAGATCGATTGCTTCTATGCGATGTTCCGTGGCGTTCTTGGCTCCCAAATCACATTCTCCCCCTTCCTATTGGGTTTGGAGGTGTTTATATAGGAGTTGGGAAGGGTAGGGTGGAAATAGTGGACTCCTAGACGGACTAGGACAGTTTCCCGAAGTCGGCGCCCTGGCTGCCGCCAGGCGCCCCCCAGGGCGCTGCCTCCAGAGAGTTTTTTCCATGTTCTGCCTCCAGCGCCACAGGTGGCGCCAAGCGCTGCCTGTTGCGCCCAATACCTCTTGGTCCGCTTTCGTCTCGTTTTGGCTCGTTTCTTGCCCGTTTCTCTCCCAATTGCTCCCGATTCATTCCTACACATAAAAATACTTTAATTTAACACGAATCAAAGCAATTAACATCCCAATTTCATAACACAAATGCCAAATATGAGGTGTTTTACATAGGAATATATATCTTTTACGCCAAACATCACATACCTGAAATGGTGAAAAGATGAGGATATTGGCTATGCATATCATGCTCGGTCTCCTAAGTTGCCTCTTCAAGTGGTTGACCCCTCCACTGAACCTTCACTGAAGCAATGCTTTTTGACCTCAACTTTCGAAAATTCCTGTCCAAGATGGTCACCGGCTCCTCAACATAAGACAAATCCAGAAGCGTGATGTAAACAGTGTACCCCTGTCAGAGATGATAGATACCAGCATTCCATGAAGTCGGACAATCTCGCGGATATAGACTTTAGCTAACTGCTTTGAAGAATAGGTAGTCACCAGTGGAATGAAATGAGCCGATTTGGTCAACCTATCCACAATCACCCATACAGCTTCAAATTTTTCTGAGTCCGTAGGAGCCCAAGAAGGAAGTCCATGGTAACTTGCTCCATTTCCATTCGGGAATCTCAAGTCTCTGAAGCAAACCTCCTGGCCTCTGGTGCTCATACTTCAGCTGCTGACAATTTAGGCACCAAGCTACATACTCCAATATGTGTTTCTTTATTCTCCTCCACCAATAGTGCTGCCTCAATTCCTGATACATCTTAGCGACACCCGGATGAATGGAGTACTGTGAACTATGGGCCTCCTGAAGAATCAACTCACATAATCCATCCACGTTGAGCACACATAATCGGCCCTGCATCCGCGACACACCGTTATCTACAATAGAAACCTCCTTGGCATCGCCATGCTACACCGTGTCCTTAAGGACAAGCAAATGGGGGTCATCATGCTGACGCTCTATGATGTGATCATATAAAGAAGACCGAGAAACCACGCAAGCCAGAACCCAATTGAGATCTGAAACATCCAATCTAACAAACTGGTTGGCCAAGGCCTGAACATCCAATGCTAATTGCCTCTCCGCTGCTGGTAGATATGCTAAATTGCCCAAGCTCTTCGCCTTTTGACTCAAGGCATCGGCCACCATATTGGCCTTCCTGGGATGATATAGAATAGTGATATCACAGTCCTTAGGAAATTCTAACCATCTCCACTGCCGCAAGTTAAGATCCTTTTGTTTGAACAGATGTTTGAGACTCCAGTGGTTGGTATAGACCTTATAAGGGACACCGTATAAATAGTGCCGCCAAATCTTCAAGTCATGAACAATAGCTGTTAATTCCAAGTTGTGTATAGGATAATTCTTCTCACGAACCTTCAGCTGTCTAGACGCGTAGGCAATCACCCTACCATGTTGCATCAACACCACGACAAGGACAACGCGTGACGCATCATAGTACACAATGTAAAACCCTAAACCCGTAAGCAACACCAACACTAGGGTTGTAGTCAAAGCAGTCTTGAGCTTTTGAAAGCTCTCCTCATACTCCTCGGACCATCTAAAAGGAGCACCCTTCTGGGTCAATCTGGTCATAGGTTTGGTAGTAGATGAGAAACCCTCTACGAAACGACGATAATACCTAGCCAAACCAAGAAAACTCCGGATCTCAGTAGCAGAAGACGGTTTGGGCCAACTGATAATTTGTAGAAAAGATATAAAATGTTATGTAAAGTATCTCATATTTAGCTCTTGTTTTGTGAATTTGGGAAGTTAATTGCGTCGATTCATGTTAATGTAATGTGTTTTATGTGTAGGAATGAGTCAAAAGCAGTCGGGGGCGAAAACGGGGAAGAAACGAGCCAAAATAAGAAGAAACCGGACCAAGGGAGACTGGGCGCCACAGGCAGCGCCTGGCACCACCTGTGGCGCTGGAGGCAGCAAGGCTGGAGAAGTTCACTAGACGCAGTCCCCTGGGGGCGCCTGGTGCCAGCCAGGGCGCTGACTGCGGGAAACTATCCTAATCCGTCTAGGAGACCCCCAATTCGACCCCAAACCTTCCCAACTCCTATATAAACACCCCTAAATCCATCATGGAAGAAAAGAACGTGATTTTGAAGGCTAAGGAAGCTAAGGAACATCAACAACGCAATTGATCCTCAGTTCATCAATTCTGTCTAGTATTTCTCTTAGTTTTTCAATACTTCGTCTTTTGATTTTGGTGAACATGAGTGGCTAATCACCCCTTGTCTGGGGTTGTGATTAGCCATGAATATTGTGTTTCTAACTTGATGATTTTGTTTTAATAGTTCATGTTAATATGATTGTTTCTTCAATTCTATGCCTAATTGCTTAATTGTTTTGGCCATCAATTAAGTTTTATCAATTATCTATGCTATGTTTGGGAAAACTATGTTTAGATTAGAATAAGAATTGAATAAATCATGTTCTTAACCTTTTTAAAGGGGCGGATTCGTGGTTAGGATAGGCATATACTTAATCACCATGCTTAATTGGATAATCGTGTTCTTATTACATTCTTTCTAGATTAATTCCATAGGAATATAGGTGTTAATCTTGTTAGGAATAGGCGAATAGTACTTCGGAAGAAGTCTATGAGTATATTTATCGATCAATTAGCAATCTTACATGAATTATATGAACGAGAAGTCAATTAGAACGCAATAGGATTGGAAACATAATCACTGTTACAACCGTACAATTCGTTCACTTAATTAGGCTTAAGGGGTAGTTACGTAAAAAGAACCAAGAACCCGGAAAATGGTCTAAGAATTTCAAAGGAAACAAAAGTAGCAAAATGCGGCCAAAATGCGGACCGCAGAAGACAAATGCGATCGCAGAATTGACAGGTTCCATCGCAGAGTGGAACAGAACCCTGGGCTGGGGGATTGTCAAAAATGCGACCCAAAATGCGATCGCAGAATGAACATTCCCCATCGCAGAGTGAGGCAGAACACTGGGCTGAACTGATGTCCGAAATGCGACCAGAATGCGATCGCATTTTTGAAATGCGAACCGCATTTCTGGCCCTTCTGCATCGCATAGTGCGACAGATTTTCTAGGGCAGAATCTACGACCAAAATGCAGACCGCGTACCCTGTCTGCGACGGGTATGCGATCGTATTTTGGACATTTTGAGGTCCGTGGCTTTTTACCCCTAGACCTATATAAGGGACCCCAAACCCGTCCCTTCCTCATTTTTCTGATTCCCAGCAAGAGTGAAAGGCCCCCAAAGACTTCTCTCAAGTTATAGCATCAAAGCCACCAAATTCCCTTCTTCCAAATCCTCGGTTGAAGGTTAACGGGAGTAAACAAAGGAATTGAAGAACATAGAGGGTCAATAGCTGAATCCCTGCTCCTTCTACAAACCCCATTTGTGGACAAAGACCTAGAAATTTGAAGGAATCAAGGAAGGAGGTGATGCAAATAAATTTGATCAAGTGTTATTAATGCCATCTATGAACAAGACAAGAAAAGGCGTTGGTTAGCCTTGGAGAAGATCCAAGCGTCCATAAATCCTCCTATGGACGAATCTTATGTTAAAGATGTATATTTGTGTTTATATTGTATTATTGTGTAGTTATTGAAGACATTAATTCTTACTTGTTTGGTCCTGCGTGACTATTTCTTAAA
>MCJB01052472.1:23611-40385 GCA_002018475.1 Nicotiana obtusifolia | reverse complement strand
ACACAGCGTTCGGGGTGAAAATCGTTCAGGAATTCAGGAAAATGGAGAGGAAGTAATTAGCCTCAGAATGATTTTTGAGATGCTGCAAAACCAACAGGCAGCGATAGCGCAGTTACAAAATCGAGTTCAGGACCAGGTGGGAACGGATAATGTCCTGCCACAGGCTGCGCCCGAACAAGGTGAACCGGCCTCAACACAACCAAATGAGAGCAGTTCGGAGGCTAACTCCGGAATTATCAAAATGCTCGAAGAATTAACCAAACGAGTTGAGACCAGGGAAAAGAAAATTGAGGATAACAGCAACAAGGTCGAAACATACAACTCAAGAGTCGAGCAAATACCGGGTGCTCCTCCAGTTCTGAAAGGCTTAGATGCCAAAAAGTTCGTGCAGAAGCCGTTCCCGTCTAGTGCTGCTCCGAAGCCGATCCCGAAGAAGTTTCGAATGCCCGATATCCCAAAATATAACGGTACTTCGGACCCCAACGAGCACGTGACAGCTTATACTTGTGCAATAAATGGGAATGATCTCGAGGATGATGAGATCGAATCTGTTCTCCTGAAGAAATTTGGAGAAACTTTGTCGAAAGGAGCAATGACGTGGTACCACTACTTACCACCGAACTCCATTGATTCCTTCGCTATGCTGGCTGACACGTTCGTTAAGGCCCATGCAGGGGCCATCAAGGTTGAAACCAGGAAGTCCGACTTATTCAAAGTCAGACAGCTCGACACTGAAACACTTAGAGAATTCGTCTCTCGGTTTCAGATGGAACGGATGGACATACCTCCGGTCACAGATGATTGGGCTGTACAGGCTTTCACTCAGGGGTTGAACACCGGTAGTTCGGCGGCTTCAAGACAACTCAAGCAAAGCCTGATCGAATATCCGGCTATCACTTGGGCGGATATTCATAATCGGTATCAGTCCAAAATCAGAATAGAGGACGATCAAATTGGAGTGCCTTTGGTTTCTTCTTACACAGCCAAAACCTTTGACCGATCTCGAAGGGACAATTTTAGGGAACCGAGGCCGAACAAGGACAGACACCGACCATATACAGAAGACCAACGAGCTACATCGAGGGGACCCAAGGTTCCAAGGCAAGAGAACAAATATGAAACAAATCAAAGAAACAGAAGGCCGTTGCCAAAAGGCAACGTCGAGAGACTCGGCGATCGGCATGAAGCACCCCGGTTGTCCGAATATAATTTCAACGTCGATTCAGCGACTTTGGTATCAGCAATCAGCCGAATAAAAGACACCAGGTGGCCCAGACCTCTACAAACAGACCCTTCCAAAAGGGACCCTAACCTCCTGTGTAAGTATCATGGCACTCATGGCCATAGGACTGAAGACTGCAGGCAGCTGAGAGAAGAGGTAGCCCGGCTACTAGATAATGGTCACCTCCGAGAATTTCTCAGCGACCGAGCAAAAAGCCACTACGAGAACAGGGATAGACCAACTGGCCAGAAGGAGCCAAAACACACCATCAATATGATAATTGGAGGAGTGGATGCACCTCAAGTTCCGATGCTAAGACGCACTAAAATCTCAATCACTCAAGAAAAACGTACTCGAGACTATGCATCCGAGGGGACCCTGTGCTTCAGTGATAGGGAGATCGAAGGCTTAGCGCAACCTCATAACGACGCGCTAGTAATATCGATGCTGGTACAGGATACACGAATAAAGCGTGTTCTGGTCAATCCCGGAAGTTCAGCAAATATAGTCCGGTCCTGGGTCGTTGAACAATTGGGCCTGACCGATCGGATCATCTCGGAGGTGAGGATACTCAACGGCTTCAATATGGCTTCGGAAACAACAAAAGGGGAAATAACATTGATGGTCGATGTGGCGGGGACAACCAGAGCGACAAAATTTTGTGTAATAGAAGGGGACATGAGGTACAATGCCCTGCTCGGCAGGCCATGGATACACGACATCCGGGCAGTGCCATCCACCCTGCATCAGATGTTAAAATTCCCATCAGATGATGGAGTCATCACCGTCTATGGGGAGCAACATGCGGCTAGGGAAATGTTCACAATAGAGGGAACAACGTCGAAACCCGCAAATCCCAAACAAGAATCTAAATAGCAACCACAAAGACCGCCTTCAACAGAGGAGGGCGGATGGGAGCAGTACGATGACAATAGCTTTGGGGTCCCTCGATCCTTTGTGATCCCTGATGAAGCTGATGCTACCAGATCGACGGTCGAGGAATTGGAGCAAATCCTAATTCGACGAGACGCGCTCGATCGGAAGGTATACCTGGGTTCGGGTTAAAACCCCGAACTCAGGAGCAAATTACTTTTTTTCCTTTCAACTAATGAGAATTGTTTCGCCTGGTCCCATTTAGATATGACAGGCATACCTCCGGAAATTGCGACAGACAAGCTAAGCGTCGACCCGAAGTTTCGGCCGGTCAAGCAAAAGAGGAGGCCCCAATCGAAGATCAAGCAGGCTTTCGTTCAAGAAGAGGTAACCAAATTGCTAAATATAGGATCCATTCGGGAAGTAAAATATCCCGAGTGGTTAGCTAACGTAGTAGTAGTTCCTAAAAAAGGCAACAAACTCAGAATGTGCATAGACTATAAAGATTTAAACAGGGCTTGTCCTAAAGACTCCTTCCCACTGCCCAACATCGATCGAATGATCGATGCCACGGCCGGCCACGAGACGTTAAGTTTTCTCGACGCCTATTCTGGGTACAACCAAATTCGAATGGACAAGGACGACCAGGAAAAAACGTCCTTCATCACTAAGTATGGCACTTACTGCTATAATGTGATGCCATTCGGGCTTAAGAACGCCGGGGCTACTTATCAGCGCCTGGTAAATAAGATGTTCGAAAGCCAATTGGGAAAAACCATGGAGGTTTATATTGACGATATGTTGGTTAAGTCTCTGCGAGCAGAGGACCATCTTAGTCATTTGCAGGAAACCTTCAGCATTTTGAAAAAGTACAACATGAAGCTGAATCCAGAGAAATGCACGTTCGGAGTAGGGTCCGGGAAGTTCCTCGGATTCATGGTTTCGAACAGAGGGATAGAAATTAACCCGGACAAGATAAAAGCAATCGAGGACATAAAAGTCGTCGACAGTGTCAAGGCCGTACAAAAACTTACCGGCCGAATAGCTGCTTTGGGTCGCTTCATATCCCGCTCATCGGACAGAAGTCATCAATTCTTCAATTTGCTGAAGAAGAAAAATGAGTTCTCGTGGCGACCAGAATGCCAACGCGCCTTAGAAGAACTCAAAAGGTATCTCTCTAGCCCACCTCTGTTACATACGCCGAAGTTAGGCGAATTGCTGTACTTGTATCTCGCCGTGTCGGAAATCGCGGTGAGCGGAGTTTTGGTTCGAGAGGAACAGGGTACCCAGTTCCCCATCTACTATGTCAGTAGAACATTAGGGGAAGCAGAGACGAGGTACCCGCACCTAGAAAAATTAGCACTAGCTCTGTTAAGTGCTTCCATAAAACTGAAATCGTATTTCCAAAGCCACCCGATCTGTGTAGTGACCGCTTACCCACTCAGGAATGTCATGCACAAGCCCGAATTGTCAGGCCGGCTAGCCAAGTGGGCCATCGAGATCAGCAAGTACGATATACAATATCGACCTCGGACTTAGATAAAGTCTCAAGTCTTAGCCGACTTTATCGCTGACTTCACACCGTCTCTAATTCCCCAAGTCGAAAAGGAACTTTTGACTGAATCAGGGACTCCCTTGGGAGTATGGACTCTGTTCACGGACGGGGCCTCGAACTCGAAAGGGTCAGGTTTAGGGATCGTGCTAAAACCTCCGACCGGGAACACTATAAGACAGTCTATCAAAACTGTGAAGCTGACGAACAATAAAGCCGAGTATGAGGCTATGATTGCAGGATTAGAATTGGCGAAAAGTCTTGGGGCGGAGGTAATTGAAGCTAAGTGCGATTCCCTCCTCGTGGTCAACCAAATAAACAAAACTTTCGAAGTCATAGAAGGCCGCATGCAAAGGTATGTGGACAAACTCCAAGTTACTTTACATGGGTTTAAAGAATGGACTTTGCAGCATATCCCTCGAGACCAGAATAGCGAGGCCGACGCTCTTGCAAACTTGGGATCGACGGTCGACGACGAAGAGGTAGATTCCGAAAAAGTGGTGCAGTTGATGAGATCGGTGGTCGAGGAAGGTCACGCCGAAGTCAACTCTACTAGCCTAACATGGGATTGGAGGAACAAATACATAGATTACCTCAGATCAGGCAAAGTCCCGCAAGATCCCAAAGAGTCGAGGGCACTACGTACAAGAGCCGCCCGGTTCTGCTTAACCAAAGACGGAACCCTATACAGGAGAACTTTTGGAGGACCTTTAGCCATATGCCTTGGTCCCGGAGACACGAAATACATCCTAAGGGAAGTACATGAAGGATCATGCGGCAATCATTCGGGCTCGGAGTCGTTAGTTCGAAAGGTTATCCGGGCCGGGTATTACTGGGTCGACATGGAGAAAAACGCAAATGAGTTCGTGCGCAAATGCAACAAGTGCCAAAGATACGCGCCGATCATCCATCAGCCCGCCGAAACACTACATTCGGTCCTGTCGCCATGGCCGTTCATGAAATGGGGCATGGACATTGTAGGCCCGCTCCCTCAGGCTCCAGGTAAGGCTCAGTTTATCCTTTTTGTTACTGACTATTTCTCTAAATGGGTTGAAGCGCAGGCTTATGAGAAGGTTAGAGAAAAAGAAGTGATAGACTTCCTATGGGATAATGCCATCTGCCGATTCGGGATGCCCTCCGAGATCGTATGCGACAATGGAAAGCAATTCATCGGCAGCAAAGTAACCAAATTCTTTGAAGATAACAAAATCAAAAGGATACTATCAACTCCTTACCATCCTAGTGGCAACAGTCAGGCGGAATCGACCAATAAGATCATACTTCAGAATCTAAGGAAAAAGCTAGTCGATGCCAAAGGGAAATGGAGAGAAATGCTGCCCGAGATATTGTGGGCATATCGGACTACCGAGAGAACGAGTACCGGTGCCACGCCTTTCTCTTTGGTCTATGGAGCTGAAGCATTGATCCCAGTCGAAGTAGGCGAGCCGAGCGTTCGTTTTCGGTACGCAACCGAGATTTCCAACCAAGAAGCTATGAACACTAGCTTGGAACTTTTGGATGAAAGAAGGGAGGCTGCCTTGATACGAATGGCGGCCCAAAAACAGAGGATCGAGAGGTACTATAATCGGAGAGCCCGACTCCGACACTTCAACACAAGGGACTTGGTACTCATGAGGGTCACCCTCAATACTCGAGACCCTAACGAGGGAAAACTGGGTCCGAACTGGGAAGGTCCCTACACCGTGCTGAAGGTGACCGGGAAAGGATCCTACAAGCTGGGGACCTTAGATGGTAAAGAGCTGCCGAATAACTGGAACGTGAGCCACTTAAAGAAATACTACTGCTTAGGTAACATTTTTCTTTTTCTTTCCTTACTTTACATTTCTTTAATACTAACCTATGCTGGACAAGTCAATTTCGGGCGAAAGATCACTGGGCAAGAAAGATGAAAGCACGCGCTGCACTCTTTTTCCCTTCGACCGTTTTTGTCCCAATCTGGGTTTTTCGGCAAGGTTTTTAACGAGGCAGCATACATGTCGTGCTACTATGTTCAATCCAAAAGATTTTCATTTTTTACAAAGTCGGTATCGAGGGGCTAAGATAAAGACCGCTAGGAGTCGATGTAAGGGTCAAAAGGCCGAAGGAGCCATACCCTAGTAGAACGGTCAAGCTCGCCTCCGACCGGTGAAATGTATTATTGCTCAAATAATAGAAAATGCCATTTGATGTCTACCTTACTTTGCAAAACCTAAGGGTTTCCTTATGGTCATTTCGAGAACATTCAAAGCATGATAGAACCGAAGGAATTAAGACCTGATAAGGCAAAATCCGGATCGGTAAAACGGGCTAAGGCCCTTTCAATGCTAACAAAGCTTTAACACAGACCAATGAGGTCGAACTAAATTATGGCTAAGGCCAAACCGTACGGAATTGAGGCCAATAAGCTCAAATTGAGTTATAGCTAAGGCTAGACCATATATAAATTCTTACTTGGTCAAATTTGATTACGGCTAAAGCCGGGCCGTATAAAAACTCCCTACTTGGTCGAAACAAATTACGATTAAAACCGAATCGGACGAGATGAGAATCCTAGATCGATCGAGCTAAATCACGGCTAAGGCCGAAATACATTTGAAATATGAAGCCGAGCTTATATTTCACGGCTAAGGACGAAATACATTCGAAATATGAAGCCGAGCTAAATCACGGCTAAATCGGAAGTTCGAATGAAAAACAAAACTTCGGGCTGAAATATGAAGCCGAGCTTATAAAGGTCAAAATCCTACTAAGGCATGACCCCGACCCTTACAGATTTAAGGGCAATCGATAACATTAACGAGGCTAAAGCCGAATCGATTATCAGTCTAAACGAAGCCATGACTTAAGCCATTTTCTATGTTTTAGATCGAAGTCAAGTTAATGATGTGTCGATCGATTACAACTCTATGCAGAGGCTACACGAAAATGACACTTAAACAATGAAGAAAGAAAGATGAATTCGTATATATGTGTTCGAAATCGTACAAGGAAGTTGATTACATAAGTGGAACAAAAGGAGGGAAAAATGACGTCAATCGGAGCCGTCCTCGAACTCTTCAGGGAATGTTTTCCTCCTTGACTCATCCTCTGTCGTGGTTGCTTCGGCTACGTCGGAAGATAAGTCGAGGCCGCGATTTTGAAGTTCCAGGAGGACGGCAAGGCGAGCTTGACACAGCATATTCTACTAGTGTCCTTGATTGCTGGTTGGCCGCATCAGCATCGGCCCTGTATTGGGCTATCAGATCCTCGGCCGTGGATTTGGTTTTAGCAATCTTAGCTTCTGCCTCCTGAAGCCGAGTAGAAAGGGTCTCCCGGTCAAGGCCGAGCGTTTGGATCTCGAGGCATTGAAGTTCGTTATCTTTTTGCAAAGCCTCGATCCGCTCCTGGACAGCCGACTTCTCTGCACTTAGCCGCTCCGCTTGTAATTTCCATTGACGCAATTCGGCCTTGGACTTATTATATTCGGCCTGTAGCCGTTCCGATTGTCTGCTCATAGCTTCTAATCGGTCGACACAGGAGGCGTACTATTTCTTCAAAGAGTTCAGCTCAGCCCGGGTTTCCGACATCTTATCCTCAAGCTTTCGACGTCTATCTGATTCCAGGTCCACTCCATCCTTGACACGAAAAAACATTCCATGATAAAGCACCGAAGACTACATTCAAAGAAACCAGGGAATGTTAGTAAGATTCAAAGCCAGAATAGAAATTGATGCAAGAAAGAATGCGTACCTTGATCAGTGCTTGTTGGGCTTCGTTATAAAGGCATGCCCAGTCCACAGCATCCATGGCAGCCGGGTCTTCCTCCGTCGCCAGGTGGTGGAGATAACTTGCTATGCCTACCGGGGGCCCCAACACCCAGGCGTCCTCAGGGACGGAGAAAGTTATTACCCTTCTTCGTTCAGGGTTCAGGCTCGGAGCAGGAAATTTATCAACCAGTTTATCACTAACCGACATCCTGCTCGATTCGGCCTGGGGACTCTTCCTGGGGATGTCAAGGCCGAAAGTATCGGACGATGGCACCCCGTCAAAATAAGTTTCGAAGGTCCCTTCCATGGCCGGTGTTCCACCCGGCGCCTGTGCCCAAGCACGTCCGGTTTCCTTTAGCGAAGTTTCAGAGAAGGAGGGTGAATGAGCCAGTCCGGGAAGAACGGAAGGCTCCTGCACTGGGGCCAGGGATTCAGCTGTATCTCTGACCCTTGCCCCCGCATCACCTTGGGATGCATCGGCATCATCCGCTACCGACTCGGGGACTTTCCGAGTAGGTTTGCGGCGCTTAAGTTTGGAATCCTCCTCCTCCGAACTTTCACTCGTGGAGACAACGTTGAAGGTGGCTTTGCGAGCCAACATTTTTGTCCTTCCCCTTTTCTTTGTGGGCTCGGCCTGTTGGGGACCGCCCTTTCTTTTGTCCCTTGTTTCCGAGGCCGGTGTCGGAGGGGGCTCTCTTCTATCTTTTGCTTCCGAGGCCGGCGTTGGAAGGGGACAAAGGACTGTTCCGCCACTAGCTGCCGATCTCAGTTCGGCATCCTTGGATAGACCTGCAAATTGTGTCGCCCGAGTTAGATGTTGTTTTCGACTTATTTTAAAAAGTGCCAACTAAGGGGGCTTACCATGATTTTTGGCCTCCCACAATCCTTTTGAAATTTCTCGCCAAGCCCGTTCGGAATAGGTTCGTTGGGCCGCTATCTTTCCAACCCATCCCATTAAATCTTCGACCGCGGCCGGAGTTTGGGGGACGGCTGCACAATAAAGTTTTTTAGTCATACATGGAGAAACGATAACAGAAGGGAAATGAGTGAAGAAGTCCTTACGGTCCATATTCCATTTCTCAGGAAATGGCATGCAGTCAGCAGGAATCAGATCGGAGGTCCTAATTTGGACAAACCTGCTCATCCACCCCCGATCTCTATCCTCGTCGATGCTTGAAAAAGGAGCTTTACTGGCTCGACGAGTCAGTTTAATCAATCCCCCTCGAAACATTCGGGGACTATACAAACGAAGTATATGGTCGAGGGTAAAAGGGTGATCACCCTCGACCTTATCTACAAAAAATCGGAAAAGATATACAATTCGCCACATTGACGGGTGGATTTGACCTAAGGTAACTTCAAATCTCCTACAGAATTCCACTATTATCGGGTCAATAGGCCCTATCGTGAAAGGGTAGGTGTACACGCTGAGGTATCCCTCGACGTGCGTGGTAATGGCTTCGCTAGAAGAAGGAACCACCACTTCCTTATCCTCCCAGTGGCATTCCGCCTTCACCCTATCAAGATGTTTGAGGGTGATGGAGCTGATATAATCACACACGGGTTCGCCCCGACCAGTCACCGTCGAGGCCTTTTCGACCTTAAAATCGGAGCTGGTTGGACACCCTACAGGGATAAAAGCCTTCAACGGGGGTTCAGAAGAAGGCTGATCAGCATGGACCCCCTCAGCGGGTGAGTTTTTCTTTGAAGGTACTGATTTTGAGGTTTTTGCCATTGAAGTAATAGAGGCAAGCGCTAACAAAGGATTCAAAGGTTGGTGAATTATCTGAAGGATGAAATGAAAGAGAAAATAGAAGAAGTGATTCCTTTAATGAAAGTGAAGGTGAAAAGGTTAATCCGCAGGTAAAAAGGTTATTTATACTCCACCAAAGACGGCGGCACCAAGCACGAGGCGACAAAACATTAAATGCACGCATTGATTGCCTGCAGCGTGCACAATAACCTAGGATGGGGCTTGTGATGATTGCTTATTTTGGCATTATGCGGACATCATGAGGTTATCGTCACGCCCTAGTTGACTTCAAAAACAAGTTGCAATATGGTGTTGTCCACATGCCTTAACCAATGACTATATCGGTCGCAGGCTTCGAGGAATCTGAGAATATGGATTCATATCGTTTATTATCCTTACTCTCCAATAAACGAGGGGACTATCTGTATTGGGTAAAATGCTTTTGCATGAATTCGGGTCGGGTATAATCGAGTGCAAACGGGCCAGACCCAACTAAAGGAAGTCGTAACGGAGGCAGTACAAGGTCGAGTTAAATCGATCTTAAAACAAGAGGTCGAGCTCGATAGCCGGAGCGACCGGGGCGGTAAGAATCGACGTGACCGACCGATACCAAAGGATCGAAGACCGGCGTTGAACCGCATATCTCGCCAGTTACCGGATATTTCGCGAGGAGTAATTATCTCAACCGTCATAGCCGTTACAGCGCGATTTGGGGAGATCCTACCCCGGATTTTAGGGGATTTACCTTGTAATCAGTTATTTACCTTGTTTAGGATTCTGATTTTAGCCTATAAGAAGCATATTTCATTCATACTTGGGACCATCTGATTTTTATCAAGGAAAACTCTTCCTCTTCAGCTACTTAATACAATTATTGTCACTGCTACAAAGGATTTATATTCTCTCATACTGCCCATCATAATCTACGGTTTCATCACCTTTTTCTTACATTACAGTTACTTTCATCGCATTATTATTCAGTATCAATTTGGTTTACGGATCCTTAGTACCACGAACAAATTTAATTGTTATCCAATTCTAAGGGTAAACAATACTATTTTGGAGAAAATTTGTTTGCCTATATTACCATCTCAGAAAATGTATTTATTTGAAGACATTTATGTTAGTTCTCATGAAAATCCATTTGCTTTTCATTTCAGAAAACGTTTTGGTATTTAAAAAATAGAATCTTTTGTGAGAGAATTAAGTATTGAAGATACTTGTTTAAACCTCTGATTTCGTCTATAGATATAGGTTTAATTCATCGAACTACACTGCGTAAATATCTATTTTCTTGCAAGGTGATATTTGCCCTATTGATTTCTGTTTAGCAGGATGTGTTAAAAATAATGTTTTTCTCTTTTCTTTTTGCATAGTACGTATTCACATGTCAAGAATGTTTTTGCATTTTTATCTGTGGATTTACTTGGCAAGAGAAACTTTATGCTTCAAAATTCTACTAAGTTTAGCTTTAATTTTACTAGGAGTTTAAGCATATTATGGTGTTGATCAAATGTAAGATAGGATGGATGAAATCAGCGTGTAGAAGTTAAGGAAGGATACAAGTCCAAATCAAATTAATAAAATCCAAAGTAACTCAAGAGAATTCATAAAATGCCCAAAATATGTCATGAAAAAGAAAAAGGAACACTACATAATAAGTTCTAATAAAACCAATGGAATGAATGATCAAATAAAGATGGTGATGAAGTATAAACTCCATTTTGATCAGCCAATAAGTTAGCAGCAAATTCAACTTGTTGTTGTCCTTGAAGTGGTGACTGAGCTTTGAGTAAGTCAATTTCAGCTTGTACTTTAGCCAATTGGCATTGTAATTGGTAGATTTCTTCATGTAAAACAGTAATGATCCCAACACAACCGTAAACTGGATCCTTTATTCTGCAATATGCCTCATAGTACAACGTGTCTGCTACATCCCCTCGTTGATGCTCTTGTACTTGCTGTTATAAAATAAAAATTAAAAGAAATTAATTTCTATAATTCTTTTGACATATTTTAGCACATATAAGTTCAACTAGGAACTAATATCTTTCCGAATCCAAAAGCTGGATTAGTGTATAGACATGCAAATAATCCTCGCTAACTATGGTTTGCAGTGTGAAATACTACTCCTTCCACCTCAAAAGAATACCGTTTAAACTATGAGATGAAACCATTTTAATTATGGGTCTCAATTCATATATCTTTAATTTTTCAAATATAACTTGTACATTCATGAAAACTGTATAGATATAACATTATAAGTCAGTTATTTTTATAATAAAATTTTTTGAAATAGTTATCAATAAGTCAATAGTAATCAATACGAGTAAATAAGTTAATAACTACTTCTCTATGTAGTTATCTTAATTTATTGTCACTTATCATTGAAGGAGCAAGAGAAAGAAAGATCCAAACACTTTGACTAACCTAAATAAATGACTGCCGAAACATATTTACAAAGATATTATGAAGCACTGAATGAGATAAGAATATACAAAATAATATCTTGTTTGTACAAATATACGTAAACCGTATTTAATTCAAGCAAGAGAATGAACAAAGATTCTTATAGGAATATGATATGGTACTTACCTGGAGCATCTTTCCAACATTGCTAGCACCATAGATTCTATGAACACAAGAAAATCTTTGTGAATTATTTGGAGGAAAATATGGTAAAAAGATACAATCCGAAGGACATCTTCTTCTTAATTGCTTGCAAGCTGCACAACGAGTGGAAGTCATTTTCTTTCAAAGATCTTTCTACTATATAAAAGAAGAGATAAAAAAAATCTTCCACAAGGAACAAAGATTTTGTTTGTCTAAAAGAAAATATTGTGAAAATCTTTTGTTTGTGAAGAAGAAAATCTAAGCAAAGATCTTAGTTGCTTAATACTTCAATTAAGATTCAAGGGTGTATTTAAATGAAAAGAAATGAAACTATTAACGGCTAGCTTTTTAAAAATTTGGTATTGTAAGGGAAGTTACCAGTACTACAAATTAGCCATTCACTGATTGAGCTAAAATTGGTAACAATGGAATTCAAAGTTTTCTAATTACTTTTTCTGTTTTTTATGTGCATGCATTCAAAATGTATTTGCGACCTATATATATATATATATATATATATATATATATTGCTCCGTGAATTTAGAGGAGGAGATGTAATAAAAGTTATGCGCTTGTATTTAAAGAAATCATCCAAATTGTGTGAATCAATCTGCTTTACGAAGAAAAAAAAAGAAAAGCCCATTAATTTTTTTTTTTTTAAATTTAAACTTCAGCTATGAGTGACCATGTGAGATTTCTCTCCCTTATGTAATGGAAAAAAGTTGTATGACTCTCACTGTCGATTGTTATTATTCCCTTTCCCAATGTCCTATGTAATGTAAAAGAATTTCTAAGAAATGAAATCGTGTTTTGCTTATACCAAAAGGTCAAATACTAACCAACTGGAGGTAACGTACCAGAAAACTGGATACGCATTAACACGAAAAATTAATAAAGTTAGGACATAGTGATACAGCTAGAGCAACCTGGAAAGGTGTCTTCACTAATAATGACGTAATAACTAAATTCCATATTCAAAAGGTTATCTAAATTAGAATAGAAACCCTAGCACCACATCTCCCAAAACCATGTCTTGAATTCCTTAATTTGTCAAAAACAATCATATGAGTTTTTGTTGTTTCTTTAAGACTTTTAACTAGAGGGTTTGGCATAGGAGGCTCATTCATCTAGAATCAATGGACTTTTGCTACCGCTAATTTTACATGTTTCCATTAGGCCTCGCAGGTAGGGAATCGAACAGGTTCCCTATTCTGACACTAACATAGAAGCAAAATTCTGACAAGTACCTAACCTAATATAAATATAACACTTGCTAAATCATAAGAGCAATACAGTATAGGCTATCAAGTTGTTATTTATAAACATGGAAAAGACCATAAAATATAAATACGACAGTTTCATGCCTTAAATGTACAGCTTTGTTTATTTTTTCTTGTGACGATAGATGTGTATCTTTGTTTACCACTTTACTGTAGAACTTCCTTGAAAGACCAGAAAAAGTATTTTGCTGAACTCTGTTGCAGGAATGTCAAATAAGAGCCCACTTCCCCTTGAATTACTAATTGGTAGGGGAAAAGAAAAACTATTAAAGAGACATACAACAACACGACATATGGGCAAAAGATAAGAGAGTTTATACATACATAGCTTTGGAATCGTACATCAGTCTGTTCAGGAGTATTGAGCACAGATAGAAAGAAAGT
The DNA here is from genome assembly GCA_002018475.1 of Nicotiana obtusifolia. Classification (NCBI taxonomy): domain Eukaryota; kingdom Viridiplantae; phylum Streptophyta; class Magnoliopsida; order Solanales; family Solanaceae; genus Nicotiana; species Nicotiana obtusifolia. The sequence goes on along the minus strand of MCJB01052472.1, from coordinate 26,962 downwards.
TTAAACACAAATTAGCCAAGCAAAAACACAGCCATATATCAAATGGACTTGGTGACGACACCAATGCTTCTTCCAATATACATAAACTTCATTTTTCTTTACAATGATTACACCCTATGCAAACTCACAACAGGCCATGGTGAAACTCCAGGTGCTGGCAGCTGTGGCCGAATCACAGGAACCCGCTTCACAACAGAAAATGCTTCATTAAGGCGTGCAGCACGGCTCATGAATTGAGATACCTTCTGCACACAATGAAGAAGCTTAATCAACACACAGACAAGGATTCAATAGTGAGAAGAAAGACTGCTGGTCCAAGGCAAAGGATAGGATTTAAGGACTTGATCCAATGATTCCCTATAATATTCACACAACAGAAGTACAAAATTTTTTGAAAACATTTCACGTCAAAAGCATCAAAATCTGCTAGTACTTTCGAAACACAAAGCGTGAACACACTTTGGTTATTTCAAGTTTTACAGCTGTTTTTAAGGTTGGAAAGTTCTATAGGACACTTCAGAAGGGGGTTTAAAAATTCAGTTTCCGTAGTTACTCATGTCAAAGAACTTCTGGTAACATTTAGTCTGGCAAGATGCAGAATTGAGCAAAAGGTATACAAAATCCATAAGCTAAATAAAAATGAAACCAAACTTGACATTAGGCCTGAATAGATATTTGATAGTACCTAACAGTACCGATGTCAATGAAGTAGACATCATCTGCACCAAATGAAAACATTTCGAGTCATTGGTTTATTTTCTCTTCTTTTCCTTCTCTTTTCTCCTTTTATTTTTCTCTTTGCTGGTGTAATTTAAAGCAAAATAATCATGCAAAAAATTTACAGCAGAAGACTAAAATAATGTTAAAGGAGCACTAGTAGAAGTAATGAGGCAGCAGTCGTTTAATCCAAGGTAGACTCACAATGTGCTTTAACAATACCGGTCGTCTATTTAGCAACTTCTATTATAGACTGGCTTCCAAGCTGTGGTCCTTTGTATCCTCTTTGTTCACAATTGCTAATAAGGACCGTGGCTGGAAGCAGCAGAAGTTGGTGAACAAACTGAAGCTATAGATTTACCCACCCACTCCCCCACCCACCCCCCTAAAAGAAAAGAAAAAACAACTTATTCCTGATTAAGACTTTCAAACTCTTAATATAGGGATATTGATAAACAACACTTCTGCTGTCTTCATTTATCTAATATAACTGTACCACAAGGCTTATCTTTCTCAGGAATGTTAAGAGTGTGTGTTATAGAACAGAATATTAAAGTTGGTAGTTGCATCTCCATCCATGAGGAACCATTTGTTTATTCTCTATCTTATTGAAACAACTTCAATATAATCAGCGATTTTGGGTTTCTCCCAGCTATGTGACTATTACGTGCTCAAAAAATACATCACAAGCGATATCAAGGCCGAGCTAGAATAAACAAGTTGCCTCGCTATTTCAAGATAGATAAAGCACTTCACTCGCTCAAGAAGAAACAGCAATCATGATAGTTGAAAGTCAAGAAGTACAAGAAACACACTGCGAAATGATTCAGGGAAACAGAATTCTAAAGGCATTATCAGCCTATAGTCCTATAACATTGCTCTATACAAGAACACTCCCACATCCTATATTTTCAAGATACATAGCACTCTGGAACCAAATTCAATATACAATTTTGAACATGATGCAAGTGACAGCCCAAAAAATCAAATAAATGCCTAAGTTTGAAGAGTTAATGGCCAGGAAGAATCAATTGTTCTATCAACAAAATGAAAAGAAAATGAAATGGCACATCTAAGCATACACTATAAGACATCCAAGCAATGACGACACAAACAAATTACTGATTCCTATAAAGATCTCCTTTGTTTTATTTACCGGTCTCATGTGCTATATTTTATTAATCTCCCGTAAAGGGGTCATATAAATAAAATAACATTTGTAGTGAGTCATAAAACTGATCTCCCCTATACTCGGCTAAAGAGCATACTAAAGTGTCATGACCTCTAGCGCCCAATTAATTTCCAATTTGAGTTTTAATCTCCCTCTTCTTCAAGTATCTACCATGAAAAAAGCTCATGCCTTTAACACAAATAACCATGTAATGTTATCAATTCCTCATTTTGCTTAACTATTAGGTATTTCAAAAGCATAAAACATGAAGCAACATTCTTTCATTTATTTAATAATTTTTGGGATAAAGAGGATGAAGCAACATACAAATCAAGCTTAAGGTAAGCACATATAGTGTGGAAAAAACAATGTTACTAAACATAATGGTATAGAAATGGGCAAAGTAACACTGACCTTATCATCGACAGTAACTTTAAGCTCCAAACTCTTGGTCTTCTTCTTCATCTTGTACAGTCTACGACCTAATATCACAAATCCCATAACAGCAGCAGCTACGGAGAAGGCCCACATAGGCCTAACCCTGAACACACAATACTTGAGAAGCTCTAATGGCACCTTCCACCACACCAAACTCCTCTTCTCTTCCCCTCCTTTACTCGCTTCAATTTCATCCCTCTTTTCACTTTCAACCCTCTCATTTTCGTCCTTTTGTTCTACACAAGCCTCTGACCTCTCTTCAACATCCCCAAATTTCACATCACCAATTCCATCTCCACCAGTATCAGACCAAAATTCCCCAAGATTTTTCTCATTTTCACTACTTATATCTTCATTTCCCCCATTTTCACTACTTATATCTTCGATTCCTCCAAAACCCACTTCCAATTTCGAGTTTCCTATAACACCCACCTCAAGATTTTTCCCATTTTCAATACTTATATTTTCGATTCCTCCTAAAGCCACTTCCAATTTTGAGTCTTCCACAACACCCACCTCAAGATTTTTCCCATTTTCACTACTTAAATCTTCAATTCCTCCAGAACCCACTTGTAATTTCGAGTTTTCAAACACACCCACATCATTTTTCCCGTCAAATTCCCCAAATTGCCGATCTTCAGACCTTTCACTACCAGAAGCAATCCAGGTCGGATTATCCGATTCCTCAGAACCGTTATAAGCAGCAAAAGTAGGAGTACTGTAAGAATCTATGGAGAAATAATTGGGTTGAATAAGACCCTCGGTTTCTTCAACGAAAGTATCCTCCTGGTTTTGGGGTGAGTTAACGGGGAGCTCGGAATCTGAAGCTGAGTTGGGGTGGAGCAACTCCCAATCTTGAAACTCGGTATCCATGGTTTGTTGTTTGATCAGGAAACCCTAGAAATGAGATTAGGACAAAAGAGAGGAGGAGCAAGTTTTGAATGGCATCAACTACTTTTTGGATTGGTGGGTTACCACAGATACCCACAACTTGCAATGTAGTTTCCAGTTCCCCATCAGATGAG
>MCJB01052472.1:1848-23411 GCA_002018475.1 Nicotiana obtusifolia | reverse complement strand
CCCCCAAAAAAAAAAACATAATTAACGTTTCATTGTATATTATAAGTACATATTTTCTGTGACGCGTTACGAGACACCAAATCTAAGACAAGAAGTTGGATACATAATAATATGTTCAGAATATCGGTTATACAAACGTAAAAAAAATATATTTTATATTGTAATATAGAGTATTATATATCAAATTTATCTTTAACCAACATGTTATCCTAATGAAAATGCAATAATAATAAAGCTACGCTTTAACCCCAATAAGTCATGTCAATTGTATGAACTTCACTGACCACAATATTTTATTTAAAATCATCTCTAGTCAATATGCGTATCTCAATCACAATGTTAAGACTAAAATGTTTTCTGAAAAATTTCCCTATTATTTCTTTTCCGTTTTTTTCTTCAAATTTTTTCTGTAGTTCCTTTTTTTTCCCTTCTCTCGATTCTTATTGTTCTATTTAGGTCGCATCCCTTCTCCAAATATCAGAAATTGAAACAGCTTTCACACAAGCTCGCATTCATTTCATTGTAATATACGACCACTAAATACGGGCCGACGCTTTACAAGTGCCGAGTCTGCCGACTTAGATCGATATCACATCAAATGCGAAACAAGAAAAAAAGATGTTGACAATAAAGCTGAATTAGAAAGATGAAAGTGACAAAATTAATAGCCTAAAAGTTAGGTAAATAAGCTAATATGGTCCGTGCTATTTCCCTCTCACCTTTCTTTGGTTGGTGCTTTATTATCATCATTGACATATACAAGATTTTACACTGATGATATTATATTATTATTACAATTCGACTTACATGACAATTTTAAACTCAAACTATAAATAAAGGCTCCAAAGCTCGGAGCCTTTATTTTGGTCCAAAATTAATGATTGATTTATATTATTTTCAAGAGATTGCTATATATATTTATTAAAAAATATTTTCTTTATACACTTTATAGTTTGTTTGGTCAAGCTTTTTTTTGATCAATAATATGTTTTTTGGAGACAAAAGTATTTTTTTCCCGAAGTTAAATGTTTGATCAAGTTTTTAGAAGGAAAAAAATAGTATTTTTGAGTAGAAATAGAAACAGTTTTTGAGAAGCAGAAAAAAAATAATTTTTAAAAAAATATATTTTAAAAAGCACTTTTGAGAAAAATACACTTAGAAATAATTTTTTAAAAGTTTGGTCAAACACTAATTATTGCTTAAAAATATTTTTCAAATTAATTATTCAAACACAAACTAATTCCCACTAGAAGGGTATTCCTAATGTCCTTTTTTGCCATAACATTCTTTTAACCAGAATTGTTTTGTATATGGCGGGAGTTATACAAGCTTCTGCCAACTATCCTTTTAACGCTCATGCTAACATCTAGTGATGAAATTATAATGAAATTCCCGTATAATCCTTGCTCTCCCTATTCACTAGGTTTTTTGTGTTGAACCATACGGTATTGGGAGCTGACTCTGCCAGCTAATTTGAGTTCAAACTTATTCATTGTGACGATTCGATAGGTTATTTTGAGTTTTAGTCTTTATTTCGTGATCCGAGATCACGATTAACTCCATTTAGCATTTCTCGATTTGTGTGCGCAATCCGTGCCTTGTTCCAGAAAGTTTTATGTGAAAAATTAAAGAAAATATGAATTTTTGCCTTAAAAATGATTTGAGTTGACTACGGTCATCATTTTGTGTAACGGACCCGGATCAGTATTTTGACAGTCCCGTGGGTCCGTATCGTGATTTGAGACTTGGATGTATGCCCGAAATTGAATTCGGAAGTCCTTAACTTGATTTAACGTGATTTGTTGGAAAACTAGTGATTTGAAGGTTTAAAGAATTTCGAATTTTGACTGTAGGCTGACTTTATAGCTACCGGATTCGGATTTTGGTTCCGGGAGTTGGTATAGGTTACTTTACTATTATTGACTTGTCTGTAAAATTTGGTTCAAAACAGAGTTGATTTTGCATGATTCGGACGCTCGGTTGTAAATTTGAAAGTTCTTAAGTTTCTTTGAAAATTTCATGCATTTTGATGTCGATTCGTAGTTCTAGGTGTTATTTTGGTGTTTTGATCGTGCGAGCGATTCATATGATATTATTACACTTGTCTGCATGTTTGGTTTGGAGCCCAAGGGGCTCGGGTGAGTTTCGGATAGGCTACAGATCATTTTTGGATTTAGAGGATCTGCTGGTTTCATGTTATCTGGTGTCTGTCACTTTGTGCTTCGCGATCGCGAAGGAGAAATGGGGCTGGGGAGGAATTTCTTCTACGCGAACGCAGGGACTTGGTCACAAACGCGAAATAGCGGATGGTTTAACCTTCACGAAGGCAGTCGTTCCCTTGCGAACATGATGGATCATGGGATCTGAGCAGGCCAGGCAGTAACTCTACGCAAACGCGGGTGTTGGCTCACGAACGCAAAAGCAAGGGGGGGCCCTAAGCCTTCGCGAACGCGAAGGTTGATCGCGATTGCAATGGCCATTTGGCCAGTGCTCTTCGTGAATGCGTCAGGTGCTTCGCAATCGCAAATAACACCTGACGCCCAGGTATTAAACATTTCAAAAGTCGGGATTTTTTTCACTTTTTTTTTTCAAGTTTGAAGAGAAATTCCTTCCCAACTTCATAGGTTAGTAGATTTTTACTTGTTTTCTTCTATTTCCATAAACACCCATTGATTTCTAACCTTTAACCTATGCTTTTTCATGGTAGAAATTAACGATATAGGTAGAAATTGAAGATTTTGAGAAAGTGTGATTTAGACCTCAAATTGAGGTCGGATTTCGAAACTAATCACATAAACATACTCGGGGATGAATGAGTAATTGGGTTTTGATCTAAATCTCGGATTTTGACCAAGCAAACTCGGGGTTGACTTTTGTTGACTTTTTTCCAAATTCATTAAAGATTCAATCTTTTCGCTCGTGGGTAGTTTCTAAAGTTTATTTTGAATTGTTTGAACTATATTTGGTTAGATTCGATTGGTTTGGAGGCGAATTTTAGAGGAAAGGCCCCGGTGGAGCTTTGATTTGATTGCAGAGTGAGGTAAGTGTTGGATCTAACCTTGACTTGAGGGAATTAGGAATTTTCGAACTATGTGTTGTGTAGATTCTGTGAGAAAATAACGTATATGCGAGGTGACGAGTGTATATACGATGTCAAGATATTTGTTTCCATGTGTCTCGTTATTTCATGAATTATCTTATTCCACGCCTTAACTATTACATGCTTTATTTGACTTCTATGTTGTAATTGTTAATCGTAATTTATATATTCTTGTATTATATTGTCTGTCTCTTCCATGACTTCGTGCTTAAAGTCTATTTGTCTTTAATTGTTTTACTTGCACTCTTTGACTGTCATATGCTTTACTTGTCCTATTATTTATGTAATATTTGTTGCACTCTAAGATGTAATTTCATTGCGTGAGTCGTTGAGTCTGTTAGACACCAATAAACTTGCAAAGTAGAGCGAATTTTAAAGATTTTAGTATTATTATTATTATTATTATTATTATTATTATTATTATTATTATTATTATTATTATTATTATGTGGTCCTTTATTGCCTTGTACTTTTATACATTGATGTAGAAATTCTTGTGAATTGAGTTATTGAATTATTTATATTGATTGGAAGTGTTTAGGGATCGGGTTGCACGCTGCAACGGAAATTGAAAGATATTGAATTGAAATGGTGGAATAAGGGAGGACACTTGATGTTGATAAATGATGATATGGTGGGATCGGGTTGCGCGCCACAACGGATTGGGTGTGTTGTACTTCTTCTTGTTGTTGTGTTGGTTTCATCATTTTTATATGAGATTACAAGACTTGTTATTCTTGGCTTTGTGATAGTGAGGTTCGAATTCATTCCCACAAATTAATTACTATCCTTTCATTTTGTGTTTTTCCTTTCCTATTATTATTATTATTATTATTGTTATTATTATTATTATTATTATTATTATTATTATTATTATTATTATTATTATTATTATTATTATTATTATTATTATTGCTGTTGTTGTTGTTGTTGTTGTTGTTATTATTACTGCGCACAAGTTACCGTAAGTGGTCTCTTTAGCCTCGTCACTACTTCGTCGAGGTTAAGCTCGGCACTTACAGAGTACATAGGATCGGTTGTACTCATATTACACTCTATACTTCTTATGCAGATATCGGAGTTGGTCCTAGCGACGTTCAATAGCTTTTGCTCAAATCTAGTCGCTGACGGAGACTTGAGGTACAACTGCACAATGTTCACAGCCCTGAAGTCCCATTCCCTCCTATCTTTTCTGTTTTTCTGAGTTTCAAAATAGTGTAATTTATTCAGACCATGTTCGTAGTACTCTAGATGTTCATGTACTGGTGACACCAGCTTCTGGGTTATGTTTAGACTTGGTTGTTCAATATTATTTACTACACTTCAGACTTATATCATTTTCATTGTTAATATCTTGTTATAAATGGTTAAACTCAGATAATTTTCTGTTTCACGTCGGCTTGCCTAGCAAGTAAATGTTAGGCTCCATCATGACCCCGATATTGGGATTCTGGATTGTGACAAGTTGGTATCAGAGCACTACATTGCCTAGATCTCACAAGTCATGAGCAAGCTTAGTAGAGTCTGAAGGATCGGTACAGAGACATCTATACTTATCTTCCGGAGGCTATGGAGTTTTAGAAAAAATTTCACTTCCTTCTTTCCCTTTCGTGTGATTTTATTCTATAATTGATGTTTGAATCATTCCATTCTTGCTCTCTCACATATTGTGAGAACACGCACAACATCTACAGCCGGGCAGGACCAGGAGCCCCCTGTTACAGCTACTACCAGGGGCAGAGGCCGAGCTAGAGGCAGAGGTCGAGCCAGATGCCGAGGCAGGGGCAGCGCTCAGCCTAGAGCTCGAGCAGCAACACCTGCAGTGGAACCTCAGATTGGTCATAAGGAGAAGATCCCATCTCAGACCGTACCAGTCGAACCAGCTCAGGTCCCGGAGGGATTCCTAGCCACTCTAGTGCTTCAGGACGCTCTAGTCCCCTTGGTGGGCCTTATGGAGAGTGTGGCCTAGACCAGTGCATTTCCGGTGGCACCAGCCGTCTTTCAGGTTGTGGGAGGAGCACAGACTCTCGCTACTCACACTTCGGAGCAGATGGATCCCCTATATCAGACTCCAGCTGCCCAACCAGTTGGGGTAGTTCAGCCGGTTGTTGCGGCACAGGCCAGGGATAGGCCCGCCATGTCTTCTGAGGCCTTGATGAGGCTGGATAAGTTCACCATGCTCTTTCTTGTTCATTTCAACGGTGCACCTTCTAAGGACTCATAGGATTACTTTGTCTGCTGCCACGAGGTGTTGCGCAATATGGGTATTGTTGAGACTAATAGGGTCGACTTTGCAGTGTTCCAGATAACCGGTTCTGCAAAAAGATTGTGGAGAGATTATGTGTTGACTAGACGAACTGGTTCGCCTTCACTTACCTGGGATCAGTTTTCACAGCTATTTCTAGAGAAGTTTATTCCTTTCACTCTAAGAGAGGAGCATCGCAGGCAGTTTGAGTGCCTTCAGTAGGGTGGCATGACCATCACCCAGTATGAGACTCGATTTGTGGACCTAGCTCGCCATGCCATTGTCTTACTCCCTATTGAGAGGGAGAGAGTGAGGAGATTCATTGATAAGCTCACTTTTAGTATCAAGCTACATATGGCCAAGGAGACCGGAGATGATATTTCTTTTCAGATGGCCGTAGAGATTGCTAGACGAATTAAGATGGTTCGTGGTCAGGAGAGGGGGTCGGTATCAAATAAGAGGCTTCGTCATTTTGGAGGTTTCAGTGGCGCCTCATCTGGAGGCAGGGGTCATTTGGGTAGAGGCCATCCTCCCAGGCCATTTCAATCAGCACTTCAAGCATTCCACGGTGCTTCGGGTAGTCGTGGTCCTTATGTATCTCGTCCTGGGCAGCTAGCCTACAGTACACCATCAGCTCCTATTAGTGCATCTCTGATTTAGAGCTACCATAATGGTTATCTAGCCCGTTCGGGTCAGTCTCAGCTTCAGCAGCAATAGCAGCGGGGGAGGGGAGAGAGGTATTTTGAGTGTGGGGGTACAAGTCACATTTGGAGGTACTGTCCTAGATTGTTGAGTAGCGTGTCGCAATAGAGTTCTCGTGCCATGGTTCTGGCACCAGTTGCTTCACCGCCCCAGCAGCCAATTAGAGGCGGGGGTCAGGCTGCTAGAGGTGAAGGTTAGGCCATTAGAGGTGGAGGCCAACCAGCTAGAGGCCGTCTGAGAGGCGGAGGTCAGGGTAGTGGGGCCGAGCCCCATTTTTATGCATTCCCAGCTAGACCTGAGGCTGAGTCATCTGATGCTGTTATCACATGTATGTTCTAGTTTGCCATAGAGATGCTTCGATTCTATTTGATCCGGGCTCTACTTATTCCTACGTGTCATCCTATTTTGCTTCATATTTGGTTGTGCCTCGTGATGCTTTGAGTGCTCTTGTGTATGTGTCAACGCCTGTGGGAGATTCTATTGTTATAGACCGTGTCTATCGCTCGTGTGTGATTACTGTTGGGAGTCTTGAGACTAGTGTAGATCTCCTACTTCTGATATGGTAGACTTTGATGTTATTTTGGGCATGGATTGACTGTTACCTTATTATGCTATATTGGAATATCACACCAAGATGGTGAGCTTAGCCATGTCGGGGTTGCCTCGATTAGAGTGGAGAGGGACTCCTGTCCATTCTACCAGCAGGTTATTTTTTATGTAAAGTCTCGGCATATGGTCGAGAAAGGATGTCTAGCTTATTTGTCCTATATTCGTGATTCTAGCGCAGGGGTTCTTTCCGTGGATTCGGTACCTGTTGTGCGTGAGTTTCCAGAGGTGTTTCCCGCATATATGTCGGGATGCCACCCGACAGAGATATTGACTTCTGTATTGATTTGGCTCTGAGCACTCAGCCCATTTCTATTCTACCATACCGTATGCCCCCTCCTGAGTTGAAGAAACTGAAGGAGCAGTTGCAAGATTTACTTGATAAGGGACTTATTAGACCTAGTGTCTCGCCTTAGGGTGTGCCCGTGTTGTTCGTGAAGACGAAGGATGGTTCGATGAGGATGTGTATAGGCTATCGGCAGTTGAACAAAGTCACCATCAAGAACAAGTATCCATTGCCGAGGATTGATGACTTATTTGATCAGCTTCAGGGTGCTAAAGTATTTTCGAAGATTAATTTGAGATTTGGCTACCATCAGTTGATGATTGGGGCATAAGAAGTCCCTAAGATAGCTTTTCAGACTCGGTATGGGCATTATGAGTTCCTAGTGATGTCATTTGGGTTGACACATGCCTCAACAACATTTATGGATTTGATAAACCGAGTATTTAGGCCTATTTGGATTTTTTTTTTGTGAACGTATTCATTGATACTATCTTGATCTACTCCCGCACTCCAGAGGAGCACGAGCAGCATCTTCGAGTTGTACTTCAAACTCTGAGAGATAGTCAGTTATATGCCAAGTTTTCAAAGTGTGAGTTTTAATTGGAATCGGTCCCCTTTTTGGGGCATGATGTATCGGCCGAGGGCATAAAAGTGGATTCTAATAAGATTGAGGCAGTTCAGAACTGGCCTAGACCTTCTTTAGCTACAGAGATCCTGAGTTTCCTGGGTTTGGCGGGTTATGGTTCGTGGAGGGATTTTCATCCATAGTAGCCCCATTGACTAGATTGACCCAAAAGAGTGCTCTATTCAGGTAGTTCGATGAGTGCGAGTTGAGCTTTCAGAAGCTCAAGACTGCCTTGACTACAACGCCAGTGTTGGTATTGCCCAAAGGTTCAGGATCCTACACGATGTATTGTGATGCATCGCATATTGGGCTTGGTGCAGTATTGATGCAGGATGACAGGGTGATCGCATACGCGTCGTGGCAGTTGAAGGTTCATGAGAAGAATTACCCTGTTCATGACTTGAAATTGGCAGCCATTGTTCATGCACTGAAGATTTAGAGGCATTACCTCTACGACGTGTCGTGTGAGGTATTCATGGATCATCAGAGTCTACAGTGTTTGTTCAAGCAAAAGGATCTCAACTTGAGGCAGCAGAGGTGGTTGGAGCTGTTGAAAGACTATGATATCACCATTTTATATCATCCCGGGAAGGCTAATGTGGTGGTGGATGCCTTGAGTAAAAAGGTTGTGAGTATAGGTAGCCTTGCATATATTCTAATTGGTGAGAGACCTCTAGCATCAGATGTTCAGCCCTTGGCCAATAAGTTCGTGAGGCTAGATGTTTCGGAGCCTAGTCAGTTTCTAGCTTGTATGGTCTCTCGGTCTTCTTTGCATGAGGCCATCAGAGAGCGTCCGTATGACAACCCCCATTTGCTTGTCCTTAAGGACACGGTACGGCACGGTGGTGCCAAGCAGGTTACTATTAGAGATGATGGGGTGTTGCAGATGCAAGGTCAATTTGAGTGCCCAATGTGGATGGGCTTTGTGAGTTGATTCTTGAGGAGGCACACAATTTGCGGTATTGCATTCATCCGGGTAGCCAAGATGTGTCAGGATTTGAGGCAACATTATTGGTGGAGAATAATGAAGAATGATATAGTTGCATATGTGGCTCGGTGTTTGAATTGTCAGCAAGTAAAGTACGAGCATCAGAGGCCTGGCGTTTTGCTTCAGAAGCTTGAGATTCCCGAGTGGAAGTGGGAGCGTATTACTATGGATTTTGCTGTTGGGCTCCTACGGACTTCGAAGAAATTTGACGCAGCATGGGTCAATGTGGACAGGTTGACCAAGTCGGCACATTTCATTCCAGTAGCAGTTTGCTATTCTTCAGAGCGATTGGCTGAGATCTATATCTACGGGGTCGTTCGTTTTCACAGTGTACCGATGTCCATCATTTCTGATCGGGGTACGCAGTTCACATCATACTTCTGGAGGTTCGTATAGCGTGAGTTAGTTGCACGGTTTGAGTTAAGTACAACATTTCACCCCAGATGGACGGACAGTCTGAGCGCACTATTCAAATATTGGAGGATATGCTTCGCACCTGCATTATGGATTTCGGGGGTTCTTGGGATCAGTTTTTGCTGCTTACAGAATTTTCCTACAACAACAGATACCACTTGCATTTTCAGATGGGTCCCTATGAGGCATTATATGGGAGGCGGTGTCGTAGTTGGTTGGTTTGAGCCTGGAGAGGCTCGGTTGTTAGGTACCGATTTGGTTCAGGATGCCTTAGAAAAGGTCAAGATGATTTAGGATCGACTTCGCACAACGCAGTCTAGGCAGAAGAGTTATGTCGATCGTAGAGTTTGTGATGTTGCATTCATGGTTGGAGAGGGTTTTTCTTCGGGTTTCACCCATGAAAGGTGTGATGAGGTTCAGAAAGAATGGAAAGTTGAGCCCTAGGTATATCGGACCCTTTGAGATTCTTTAGAGGGTTGGTGAGGTGACCTACAAGCTTGCACACTACCACCTAGCTTATCAGCAGTTCACCAGTTGTTCCATGTCTCCATGCTCCAGAAGTATCATGGTGATTCATCCCATGTATTAGATTTCAGCTCAGTCTAATTGGACAAGGATTTGACTTACGAGGAGGAGCCAGTGGCCATTCTAGCACGAAAGATTCGGAAGTTCAGGTCTAAGAGTTATGCTTCTGTTAGAGTGAAGTAGAGAGGTCAGCCGATCGTGACACCTACATGGGAGTCCGAGTCCGACATACGGAGTAGATACCCACACCTTTTCGCCAGTCCAGGTACCTTTCTATGTCCGTTCAAGAACGAACATTTATTTTAGAGGTGGAGAATGTGATGACCCGATAGGTCATTTGAGTTTAAGCCTTTATTTTGGTGATCCAAGACCTCGATTAGCTCTATTTAGCATTTCTTGATTTGCGTGCGGAATTCGTGTCTTGTTCCAGAAAGTCTTTATGCAAAAAATTTAAGAAAATGTGAATTTTTTAACTTAAAAATGATTTGAGTTGACTACGGTCATCATTTTATGTAAGCGGATTCGGATCAGTATTTTGATAGTCCGGATGGTTTCATATTGAGATTTAAGACTTGGGTGTATGCCCAGAACTAAATTCGGAAGTCTCTAACTTAATTTAACATGATCTGTTGAAAAACTAGTGATTTTAAGGTTTAAAGAGTTCTGAAATTTGATCGTAGGTTGACTTTATAACTATCGGGTTCGGATTCCGGTTTCGGAACTTGGTATAGGTTCATTTTACTATCATTGACTTGTCTGTAAAATTCAAAACGGAGTTGATTTGGCATGACTTGGACGCTCGATTTTAAATTTGAAATATCTTAAGTTTCTTTAAAAGTTTCATGCATTTTCATGTCCGATTCGTAGTTCTAGGTGTTATTTTGGTGTTTTGATCGCACGAGCGAGTTCGTATGATGTTATTACACTTGCGTGCATATTTGGTTTGGATCCGGAGGGCTCAGTTGTGTTTCAGATAGGCTACGGACCATTTTTGGACTTAGAGGATCTGCTGGTTTGCTGTTATCTGGTGTCTGTCACTTTGTGCTTTGCGATCATGAAGCTATTCTCGCGATCGCGAAGGAGAAATGGGGCTTGGGAGGAATTTCTTCCATGCGAACGCGAAGTGGCGGGGGTTTACCCTTTACTAGCGTGGCCGTTCCCTCATGAATGCGATGAGTTATGGGATCTGTGGTAGGCTGGGCAGTAAGTCTATGCGAACGCGAGGGCAAGGGGAGGCTAAGACTTCGCGAACGCAAAGAGTTGATTGCGATCGCGATGGCCATTCGGCCAGTGCTCTTCGCGAATCGTCAGATGCTTCGCGAATGCGAAGAATACCTTATCCCCAGCTATTAAACATTTCAAAGTCGGGATTTTCTTCACTTTTCACCATTTTCAAGTTTGAGCTCGGCCTAGAGGCAATTTTGAAGGGAAATACCATCCCAACTTCATAGGTTAGTAGATTTTAACTTTTTTTCTTCTATTTTCATGAACACCCATTTATTTCTATCCTTTAATCTATGCTTTTTCATGGTAGAAATTAAGAATTTAGGTAGAAATTGGCGATTTTGAGAAATTGAGATTTAGACCTCAAATTGAGGTTGGATTTCGAAACAAATCACATAAATCGTCTCCGGGGTGAATGAGTAATTGGATTTTGGTCCAAATCTCGGTGTTTGACCAAGCGAGCCCGGGTTGACTTTTGTTCAAAATCATTAAAGATTCAATCTTTTTCACTCGTGAGTAGTTTCTAAAGCTTATTTTGAATTGTTTAAGTTATATTTGGTTAGATTCGATTGGTTTGGAGGTGAATTGAGCTTTGATTTGACTGCAGAGTGAGGTAAGTGTTGGATCTAACCATGACTTGAGGGTATTAGGAATTTTTGAACTATGTGTCGTGTGGATTATGTGAGAAAATGGCATATATGTGAGGCGACGAGTGTATATATGCTGTCAAGATATTTGTTTCCATATTTCTCGTTATGACATGAATTATCTTATTCCATGCCTTAATTGTTACATGCTTTATTTGACTTCTATGTCGTAATTGTTAATACTAATTTATTTCTTGTATTATATTGTTCGTCCCTTTCATGACTTCGTGCTTAATTGCTACTTGCCTTTAATTATTTTACTTGCACTCTTTGACTGTCACATGCTTTACTTGTCATATTATTTTTGTAGTATTTGTTGCACTCCAAGATGTAGTTTCATTGCGTGAGTCGTTGAGTCTGTTAGACACCGATAAACTTGCAAAGTTGAGACTTTGAATTTTAAAGATTTTTTTAATTTATTATTATGTGGTCATTTATTGCCTTGTACTTTTACACTTTGATGTAGAAATTTTTGTAAATTGAGTTATTGGATTGTTTATGTTGGTTGGAAGTATTTGGGTATTGAGTTGCACGCCGCAACGGAAATTGCAAGATATTAAGTTGAAACGGTGGAATAAGGGAGGATAGTTGATGTTGATAAATGATGGTATGGTGGGATCGGGTTGTGCCGCAACAGATTGTATACGTGGAACTTGATATTGATAAAGGATGATATGGTGGGATCGCGTTGCGTACAATGGATTGTGTGTGTTGTACTTGTTGTTGTTGTTGTGTTGGTTTCATCATTTTTATATGAGCTTACGAGACTTGTTATTCTAGGCTTTCTGATAGTGAAGTTCGAGTTCATTCCCACAAATTAATTGCTTTACTTTCATTTCTTGTTTTTCCGTTCCTGTTGTTATTATTATTATTATTGTTGTTGTTATTGTTGTTGTTGTTGTTGTTGTTGCTGTTGTTGTTGTTGTTGTTGTTGTTGTTGTTGTTGTTGTTGTTATTATTATTATTATTATTATTATTATTATTATAATATGATAGGCGAAATACGTAAGTGTTAAACTTAGGAATTCTAAGCTATTCTATAGCATGCTTTAGTATTAATTTCAATACTGTATTTTTCTGATGTTGCTTAGGTTAAAGGTATAAACCCACGCAGTTCTGAGTTAGATAGTAAGCTCTGGTTATGGCAGCATAACCAGTAGCCTCCGCAGTACCCGTTTTTAAGTCAAGGTGGGCGTTGTGAAAAAGGTTAGCAGGTGAGGTCGTGGTTTAGAGTTTACTAACTGGCTTAAAATCTAACAGGGTTTAATCCTTAGTAATCCTCCCTGTAGCAAGTTGAAGCGGTGCAGAGATTTTGGTATCAGAGCCAGGTTTCTTGATTATAATCTTGGAAAAGTTATAAACTTTTTTCGTAGTAGAAGGATAGAAATGCAGAATTTCAGCTGAGCCGGTTGATAATAGAATCAGCTCATAATTCATTCTATATTTGTAAGCAGTTGAGGCATATGATGCCGTGTCTAAATATCTGGTCATTATTTGCCATGGATTATCTTTCCATTTCAAGTCTAATTGTTCCAGAAGAATTATTAATTCTTTCTGTTGATTTTGGCTATAAACCTCATTGCTTTCTTGACCTTCCTCTGTCAAAGCTGTTGAATATGATAGTGGGTTATTACCCGTATTCTGTTTGGATTTTATAAAATCCATGAATTCCTTGTACATAGGGTGGTCAGTGTTAACCCCCGAACTTTCTGCAAAATTAGCAGCTATTAATTTTTGATTTTCAATTTGGGCAAGGATATTGCCTTTGCCTCTACCAGTTCCTCTTCCCCTCCCTTAAGGGGGTACATACTGTGGTCTCATCTGCACAATGAAACAAACACAAGGAATTATGAATGCGAATATTCTCTGGTAAGAAAATTAGGGAGATTATTATCACTACATTTTTATAAATAATTTCGAAATCAAATGGAGTTAGTAATGCTTGCCTTCTTGCAAACATTTGTTTCGAAACGTCATGCTTAAAATCGATGTTAAAGATAAATCTAGCTGCATGACAATCAGTTTTTATTAAAAACTTTTGATTATATAAATCAGTCTGAAACTTTAATACACATTTAACTATAGCTAAAATTTCCTTAGCTACAGTCGCATAATTTTTCTAAGAATTATTCCATTTCCCAGAATAAAATTGGACAAGATATTCCTGTTTATTACTAGGATATATCTGCTTTAAATTCTACTATAACCTATATCAGAAGCATCATTTTCAACCATTTTATCTCAATTAAGATTAGCAAGTGTTAAACATGAAAGATTATTAACCTTCTGCTTAATAATATTAACAGCATTAGTATGACTATTAGTCCAAGGCTTTGGATTCTTTTTAAGTCTATCATAAAGAACAGTAGTATCTTTAGCTAAATCCTATATAAAAGAAGAAATATAATTAAGACTACCCAAAAATCTCTGCAATTGAGTTTTGTCAGTTATAATATCAGGAAATTTAGAAGCAAATTCAATGCTACGATTAATAGGAATTATTTTCCCTTTTTCTATATTATGACCTAAAAATCTAATATTAGTCTGGAAAAGATTCATCTTTGGTTTAGAAATAACCAAACCATTTTGTATAATAACTTTTCTAAATATTTCTAGGTGCCGAAAATGACTTTTAATATTTTTTGAAAATACCAGAATATCATCTATATAAACTATTATGAAATTAGTATAAGAAATAAAGATATCATCCATAATCTTCTGAAATTCAGAAGGAGCATTCTTCAAACCAAATGGCATAACATTCTACTCATATTGGCCCATTGGGACATTAAAAGTGGTTTTATATCTATCTGATTCAGCTATTTGAATTTGCCAATTGCCTGATTTTAAATCAAACTTTGAGAATATAATCGCATCATGTAACCTATCCAATAATTTCTTTTTATTAGGGATAGGATATCTAATCCATTTTAGCGTCTTATTAAGGGGCTTATAGTTTATAACAAGTCTAGGAACACCATTCCTGTTCTGCATGTTTATTAACATAGAAAGTAGTACAAGACCATTTGGACTTTGAAGGCTTTATTAAACCTTTTGCTATTAGAGAATCAATTTCCTTTTTGCATAATTCCAAATATTCGGAATTCATTTGGTATGACCTAGCTTTAGTTGGGATATTACCCTCAGAAAAGCTTTCTTCATAAAGAAGACTTATTATATGACGTTTCCTGTTCAAAATTGATTTGGATGATCACCACATAACTGTAAAGAAAACTGATTCTTTATTGAATCAATTTTTTCTATTAGTTTTGGAGTTTTCAAATCTTGTTCTATAGTAAGACTGCAAATTTCATTTTTCAGAAAATCAATCTATTTATTTTTTGCGGTAATGTTATTAGAAATAATTTCATTCAAAAATCTTTGAATTGGTTGAGTTATAAACTCAAAAGTAATAGGTTTACTTTTATAATGTCACGACCCTGACCTCGAACCCGGTCATGATGGCGCCTCTCGTGAAGACAAGACCAGCCAATTTAACCAAAATCTCATTTTAAGCAGTTAATTAACATGAAACAATATAAGCATAATTTAATAGCAATAATTCGCGAAAATATAGTTAACCATAGTAGAAACCATCCCGACACAGCCCAAACTGGGGTGTCACAAGTCATGAGCAACTATGGATCCTGATACAAGTCTAGTAAATACAATATCTGGCACAACTGTTTGAAGAACATAGAAACAATAAGACAAGGGAGATACGGGGCTGCGGACGCCAACAGCTACCTCGTAGTCTCTGAATCACCGCCTAGACGGGAGGAGTCAGCACTCCAGAGCGGAACCAATAACGCCTGAATCTGCACATATGGTGCAGGGAGTAATGTGAGTACTCCGACCCAGTGAGTAATAAATATAAATAACGACTGAAAGTAAGAAAGCACGTAAAGCACAAGGCATTCTATAATGAAGCAGTAAAACATCATTTGAAAATAGTAAATTAGTAAGAAATCAAGTAAAATCTCCTTTCAACAGGTAAAACATGTAATTTTTTTCAGGTAAATAATGTGAAGTAAAAAAAAAAGATAGAAGCTCGCCCCTCGGGCTCAGTATCGACAAATCCGCCCCTCGGGCAATATCGTAGAACAGTACCAGCCCCTCGGGCTCAAATCTCAGAACAATACCAGCCCCTCGGGCTCAAATCTCAGAACAATACCAGCCCCTCGGGCTATCACATGGAATAGTATCAGCCCCTCGGGCTACCACATAGTACAATATCAGCCCCTCGGGCTATATCTCACATCACAATGGGTACCCGCGCTCACTGGGGGTGTACAGACTCCGGGAAGGGCCCCTTACGGCCCAAGTGCAATATCAAGCCACCTCGTGGCATCAAATCTAGGCCCTCGGCCTCATATCAGTCAAGTCACCTCGTGGCGTATATAAAGTATCTCAGGCCCTCGGCCTCATATCAGTCACAAGCCACCTCGTGGTATATAAAGTATCTCAGGCCCTCGGCCTCATATCACTCAGTATATCCTCACATCTGGCCCTCAAACGCACTCAGTAAGAAAATCATCACAAGCCCCTCGGCATAGTAAAATAGTAGTTCTCAGCCCATAAACATCATTAAAATATTATTTAAGTCTCAAAATTGAGTAAAAGTGGCTGAGTTGTAAAATAGTGGGAAAAAAAAGCATGACTGAGTTCAAGTAATAAGTCAAAATAGTGAGGAAACAGTGATAAAAATCCCCGAAGGGTTCAAATAATTGGCACGAAGCCCAAATATGGCAATCAGCCCAAATCATGATGAAAATAAATAAGTTTCAATCAAATACGCGATAAAAATCATCAATCGGGAAGGACCACGTCACAATCCCCAGTAGTAAACGACCTCACGCTTATCATCGAGGGCGTGTCTCACCTCAATATAGCACTACGATGTACAATTCAGGGTTTCAAACCCTCAGAACATCATTTACAATCACTACTCACCTCGAACCGGCTAAATCCCTAGCCTGCGACGCCTTTGCCCCTCGAATTAGCCTCCATGCACGTCGAATCTATCCAAAATCAGAACGAATACGTCACAATATGCTGAGGGGACAAAGCCCAAGCGAAAACAATCGAAAAATACCAAAAATTCCGAAATTAGCAAAACCCGAGCCCTTGGCCCACTTCTCGAAACTCAAAATTTTTTACATCAACGGGTTCCTTATCTCCCCACGAGTTCATACATATCAAAAGTTCTCAAATCCGACCCCAAATGGTCCTCCAAATATCCAATTAAAATTTCAAAATCCCAAGCCCTATTTCTTCCATTTTAGCGAGACTTCAATGATTTTCTAGGTGGATTTCACAATATAAACGAGTTTTAGGTCCGAAATTCTTACCTCCAATCGATTCTCCTTGAATCCCTCATTAATTTCCTTCAAGAACCTCCAAAAATGAGCAACTATGGGTGAAAATATACCCAAAATCGCGGACAAGAAGGCTTAAAAATATTCTGCCCAGGCTTCATCGAGTTGCACCTTGCGCTGTGCAGGTTGTACATCCTCTTACCATTTTCCCTTATTGTACACCTTCTGTTAAAACGCTCATAACTCCTTGTGAAAATATCCAAATGATCAACGGTTTGAAGACTTAGAAACTTGACTTGAAGATCTTTCATTTGATAGGTTGTACACTATATAACTCTTTATATATTCCGAGATATGAGCTTCTAAAGTGCATCAGAAAATTCTGTCGAAATTGCTTCACCAGCCAATTTCTATCAATCATAACTTTCTCATAGAATATCCAAATCATAAATGGTTTCACTTTCTGGAAACTAGAATACAAGGGCTACAACTTTCATGTTTTGATCATCTCCTAATTCCTTATATATTGCGATATATAAGCTTCTAAATTCGGTCCTGTGCAGCAGAAATTTCTGCCATGCTCACTGCCTGGAAAACAACAGCAGTACTGAGTTTCGGTTAATCGATCATAACTTTTGATACAAATATCTAAATGATAAATGGTTTATATTTCTGGAAACTAGATTCAAAGGGCAACAACTTTTATTTTTATACCATCTCCAAATTCCTTACATATTAGGAGATATAAGCTTCCAAATTAAGTCCTGTGCAGCAGATATGTTCCTGCGATTCACACTGCTCCAGCAATTAAAAATGGATAGAAATGGTCCGAAACTACTCTGAAACACACTCGAGTCATTCGGTACCCCGTCCGGATATACCAACAAGTCCTAAACATATTACGAACTTAGTCGAGGCCTCAAATCACATCAAACAATGCTAAAAACACGAATCATAACATATTACGAACTTAGTCGAGGCCTCAAATCACATCAAACAATGCTAAAAACACGAATCATACCCCAACTCAAGCCTAACGAAACTAATAAATTCCAACTTCTACATTCGATGCCGAAACCTATCAAATCGAGTCCGATTGACCTCAAATTTTGCACACACATCCCAAATGACATAATGAAGCTACAGCAACTCTCGCAATTCCATTCTGACCCTCGGATCAAAATCTCGCCTAACAATCGGAAATTGCCAAAATACTAACTCCACCAATTCAAGCCTAATTCTACACGGGACCTCCAAAACCAATTCCGGTCACACTCCTAAGTCATAAATCACCTCCCGAAGCTAACCGAACCATCTCGAGCCCTCTAACTCATAAGTCAACATCCGGTTGATTTTTCCAACTTAAACCTTCTTAAAAGAGACTAAGTGTCTCATTTCTTACCAAATCCACTCCGAACACAAACTACTCAACTTGATCACATAAAATACGGATAACAAAGCATAATGAAGCAGAAATGGAGGGAAACGGAGCAGTAACTCTAAATTTCTGGCCATTATTTTCTTGATTATAATCTTGGTAGTCTAGTCGGTTAGGATACTCGGCTTTCACCCGAGAGACCCGGGTTCATTTCGCGGCAAAGGAACCAAAGTCGAAGCGATCCGGCAGAGATTTTGGTATCAGAGCCATTTTTCAGAATAGTAACAGATACTAAGTTTAGCACTTTCTTTACTAATGAATATCATTAGGAAACAGAATACTGTTAAAAACAGTAGGAAAGAAGAGTATGATATGCCCCAACAATTAGATCTCCTTGATAGATGGACGATCCCTAAAATTCAACCTAAGGTTATATACTAGTTAGGTACTTTTGAAAAATTAGGTTTAAAACAAGTAGTTATAAAATTACTGAAGAGACTATCACAATAGATAATGATCATGCTACTTTTAGATTATTATCTAAAAATGATTTAGCCCCTTATAGAGAATCTCATAGATTTTTGCATATTGGTTTAATACAAGTTGCCTTCAAGCCACTTACATTAGGAGGCTTACCTAAAAGCTTTATAGCAGCTCTCAGAGATGGCAGAAACCAAAACTGGAGAAAAACCCTAGTAGGGACAGTACAAACTAGTTTGACTTATGGCCCTATATATTTTAATGCTTATCCTAATTTGCAAAGTTCTTTGAGTGATGAAAACTCTTTGAATGCTCTGATATTTAGTATTAAACTTCATGGATATAATTATATGCACGAACAGGAGTTATATGTATCTGTTATAGGATTTATTATAAGCATTTATATACTTTGAATCCTATGTGCAAAATCATGGAATTCAAAAATGAAACTATTTTGATAGAAACTAATTTTGGCAGATCTAAAGTCATTACCAGAAGACCTATTAAGTGAGATGAAATAGATTTTCCTAAAGAATGGATCATTGAGGAAGCAATAGCTCCTCGAAATAATATTAACAGTGAAATCACAGAAGTCGAACAAGCTTCTGATGGAACTGTTAAGATCAGGTTCAATGAACCAGATCAAATTGATAATATCAGTTATTCATCTAGATTAACTAGATCCAACTCCTCATACATCTCTCCTGTTGATTATAAGGTAGATTTTCCTTCAAGAGCATCTATATCACAGATTAGAGAAAATGATAGAATTGATGTTATAAAAATTAGCACAGATAATATTGCTAGTGCTATACCAGACCCAACTGAATCCGAAAAGGATTTTTCAAATGGTTTACATGGATAGAGACCGAATAAATTTTAGCCCAGGTTCACCGGCGAGAAAATTAATTTCTGCAGACTTTAAAAAACCCAGATGGGAACTTTTTAGAAACTGGTTTTTTCATAATTTTAATGAAAAACTAATAAAGTATTTCCAAGATGATTTTTATAATGACATTAGTAGGCATAACAAGATTATAGCTTTTGTGCCTTGGTTCATGTCTAAATATATTGATGGTTATATTTCCATGCTAGAAAGAGATTATAAGCTCAGTAGTGGGGAAGTTACTAAATCTGTTTTTCCACCGCAAACATCTTTCCAAATGGGAGAAAAAGATAAGGTTATATATTATACTGTCTTTTCTAAATTGTTTAATGATAATACTGGTACTATTACTGCTAGAAATTTGAATACGATGTTGACTCAGAATAATTATACTAACATCTATGTGAGTATTCTAGGTGAACAGGTAGCTTCTATCAGTGTTAGATTGGACAAGCTTATAGCAGAAGTCCAAAAAATTAGCAACAAGGATACTATAAAAGGTAAGGAGCAAATAGCAACTGCCAGTATCCAACCCCCTCCAGAAGTCAAGGACTTTAAATTGAAAAGTCTCGATGACTTGGAGAAACTTCTTAATAAGAAATTTGAAGGATTTAAGATTAGTCCTTTAACTTTAGAAAATCTTTCTAGTGAAGAAAGAAAAGAGAAACTTTCTCATGAGATAAATAAAATCTCAGAGAAGTTTGCTAGAAAACCAGTACAAAGGATGTACTATTATCATAGACCGACCCCTCAAGATGTTTTACTAGAAGAACCTGAGCCCAATTACTTCTCACAGAGTTATAGTGGTAAGGAAATATATGAAGAATATAGATGGATTCACAGATAGACAGATTTATATTCAGGTGCATAGAATGCTTATGTATAGTACTATCTGTAAGGTAAATAATAATTCTGAGAAAGCCATAGCTGATATGTTTATAGTTGGGTTTACCGGCCAATTGAAAGACTGGTGGGATAATTATTTGACTAATAGCCAAAGAGCAGATATCTTAGGAGCTGTTAAGATAGAAAATGGACAGAATGTTCAGAACATAGTCTATTCTTTAGTTCTCAACATTATAGAACATTTCTCAGGTAGATGGTCAGATAATAGTGAGACTGTCGGAACGATGCTTCAAAATCTTAGGTGTCATACACTTACAGAGTTTAGATGGTATAAGGATGTATTTTTATCCAGAGTTATGGAATTACCCGAGTGCAATAGTACTCACTGGAAGTCTAAGTTTATAGATGGGCTTCCCACTTTATTCGCTGAAAGAATTAGGAAGACCCTTAGAGGTACTTCTATGAGTATAGATTATTGTGATGACCCGGTTTATGCCCCAATTTATTTCATTAATCATATTAAATGAAATTAAGTTAAGAAAGTTGTACTCGGAATGAATCGGCAAGAAATGGGACACATGGTCTCTTTTTAAGAAGGCTTAAGTCATAAAAGTCAACCGTAGATTGACTTATGAGTTAGAGGGTTCAGATTTGAATTCTGACAACTCGGTCAGCTTCGGGGTAGGATTTATGACTTAGACGAGTGACTGGAATAAGTTTTGGAGACCCCGAATGAAACTAGGCTTGAATCGATGAAGTTCGAATTTCCGGTCGATAGGTGAAATTTTGATCCGGAAGTCGGAATGGAATTCCGAAAGTTGCTGTAGCTTCGTTATGTAATTTAGGACTTGCGTGCAAATTTTCAGACCATTCGGACATGGTTTGGTCAGGTTCAGATCAAAGGATCGATTTAAGAATCCTTGGAGCCCGTAGGTTTGAATCTAATGCAAACCTGGTAATCCGATGTTTATTTTAGTGTTCCAATGATTGGAACAAGTTTAAATGAGATTATAGAGCATGTGTTCATGTTCAGATAAAGTCCCGGGGGTTTCGGATGAATTTTGAATAGTCGACGGGACTTAATTCGTCGCTCTATAAAGCGTTGACTTCATACTTTCTGGTGTAATTGATACAAAAATTAGTAAACGAGCTCCAAATTCAATCTTGTTTCAGGCATTAGCTCCGTATCGAAATTTCGGAGCCGTAGTAAAAAGAATCGTCCAAATCGGACTCCGTATGAAAAAGTTAGGCTTAATTTTGTAAAACCAGCTAGAAATCAGATGATCAGGTGAG